>WHYT01014455.1:4569-125961 GCA_009806455.1 Tetrax tetrax | reverse complement strand
TCCCTTCCCGCGCCTTCCCGCGCCTTCCCGCGCCTTCCCGCGCCTTCCCGCACCGCCCCTTCCCGCACCTTCCCACACCTTCCCACACCTTCCCACACCTTCCCGCACCTTCCCTTCCCTTCCCTCTGGTGAGGGTCTAAATATGAACCTTTAGTACTGGTGACACCGTCATGGGGTCAAGAGCTTGTTGCAAGCCACTCTACCTGTAAGCTTTCTTCTATGTGATGACATGTGGGACCCAATGAAATCCGTGAACATTTTGACATCTGGTATTTTAACTCATATTACAGCTAATTAATTCATGCCTGTGAAGCACTTTGAAACAATACAAACACCTACTTAATATTGTTCTTTTTTATGATTTACCACATGAACTTTGAATTAGAGGATTTCTCTCTTTGTAATCTGAAATCGGTCTTATCAAAGATTGACAGACTGCTTCCACTTTTCAGAACATGCTTCCTCAGTTTTTGGCTTAACTTTGCTACTCACTGACTGAAGCACTGTGAAGGCATGACCTCACAGTCAAGTCAAGTCAAGTCAAGAGGGACCATGAGCCCATCCAGAAAACATCACCTCAGACACGACTGACCTCCTCAAACGCATGCAAGAAAGATTTTAGGAAGTTGTATGAAGAGCCAGAGCTTAACTTCCCACCTATGAGATCCGGTCAGGCTTCCTGCGTTTGCTTGATCCATTTCTTACTCCAGCACAATGTGGTAAAAGCCAAACTCAACCAACTTTGGTTGCCATCGGCAGTAAGGCAGCCCGAGTCAGTGATCATGTTTTTGGATTTACCCCTAGTGTAATTGCGCTTAGAAACTAACACTACAGCACCAGTTTGGGAAAGTGGTAGTTTCATCCAGAACTTCCAAAAACTTACTCTATTCCTATTCAGTGCTTGAGGAGGTGCTGTAGATCACCATTTTTGTAAAAAAAAAAAATTATTTTGCAGGAATAAGGCTGAACGCTTTATAAAAGCAAGATAAGGACTTAAGATCAGAATAATTTTCATAACTTTCTTTTAGCCCAGTTGCCTGAGTTGTGCTACTGGGAGAAACCAAAGTGAAGGTGGTGGGAAGAGTGAGGAAATAGCCTTTAGGTCTTACCCTTGACTGGGCATGGGGCATGGCCACACTGGCACTTTGGACCATTATATTGTTTTTGTAGACCGGTTCAGACAAGGCTGGGATGAACGGGCACTTCTCAAAAACCCCATTTAGAAATAATCTTAATTGTGCCCTTTGTTAAAATAGGTGGTTTCATCTTAAGCAGTGATATTATTATTTGTTACGTATATTATCATACTGCCTACTTACACTTGCATGTTATTTGAAAGTTAATTATACCTCCCATCCTTTCACAGTCTCCACTAATGTTCAGTTTTAATGCACTAATGTGTTCTTCTTGTATGACGCATATCCTGGATGCAAGAATAAAAATTAAATTGAAATCTTAAGGTAAGAAGGCGGCTCATCTCAGTTAATTAATGTTTACCTCCAGCAAAACACTGACTAATTACACCGGTGCTGTAGAGGGGGAGAGACCTGTAAGGAACTGGTTGCCCATTATCTGCCCAGCCTAAGTAGCTCTCCCAGCCCCTGTGAGATGATGAGAGCCCTTGAGAGACTTCCAGCCGCGGCAGCAGGAGCACAGATGCTTTCTCCTTCTTTACCAACACCTGTGTTGCTGAAGAATCAGAGCAGAGTGAGCACCAGCAGCTTGAGGCAAGCAGCCCGAGGCTGGTGAACAGACAAATTTTGTGTCACTGCCTGCCTGTTGACTCAATTTGGGGCAAATTATTTCAGCTTCTTCTACACTTCAGGTTACCAGCTGTAAAATCAGATGCTTGCAGGTCTTTTCAAGGTCTGCTGATAAAGAGCTCGATGGTAGCCCTAGGAACAGGGAGTTTCTTAGGCAAACTGTCCTGTGAGTGCCACCGAGAGGCTGGCTGTCACCAGGAGAAGACCAGTGTCCACAGCTGTGAGATTCCCACATCTGGAATACGGGGAAATGACTGCAATTTTACTGTAGTTTCCACTGCCACTGCTGGGACAGGGATTCCTTTCCCATGCATGTCCCCTCACTAGAAGTAGGTCAAACCGTAATCATTAGACAGCCGAAACAAAATTTACCCTATTTTCCATTTTATATGTATCTAAAGTAAGTTTTCTGACTTGGTGGTGTAATAAACTCATAGGATCGAGTAGGTATCGTTTCTCTAAATCGCTTTTAACAGATCTTCTCGTTAATTATTGCTGATCTAAACAGTTTGATCCCACTGAAGTATGTAAAGCGTGCATTCAGTGACTGACTTAGTTATGGACTCACCATTTAGTCCAGAGGTTAAATGCAAGTTGTTTTGCACACAGAGTATTGCAAAGTAACCCCAGGCTTTTAGTTTTGATTTCCACTTTATTGATTTGCACTAGGTAAATTTAATTCCAAATCTTACAGATGGCTGAGATATTCATTCCATTTTGTCATTGTAGTGAAGAAACCATTAAGAAAATGGAGAAGTAAAGGTCACAGTAATCTTTTCTGGAATGAAGAATGAAGAACCAATTTTATTCAGAGGTCAGACGTGTATCAAAATCTCTGAAGCACTCGCACTGTGCCATTATTTAAGCATTTATGAAGTTTCATTGATATACAACATTTATGAAACACAGCATTGCTCAACAGAAGACAGAAAAGTGTGAAGCAGTTTCTTTCCTTCCATACATGGGTTGTGAATTTCCCAGATTATGCAAGCAGGGTAATTATCCATAGGCATTTTTGTACTCCTTCACCCTACGGAGGTGTTTGTATTGGTCCTGTGTTTTCTGACTGTGATGTGGAGAAGGACCTTGGATCTGCCTCAGACACATACCCACAAGCTCACAAATAGTTACGTCTTTATTTGGAGCAGTTACCTTTCTCCAGGGATACTTAGAGGAAATACTTTCTGCTATATGAGATAAACTGAATGTATTGTCTTTAACTTTAAACGTCTTCTTTTTGCACATGAAAGATACTCAATGTGTTTTAACAAAGCCATTTCACATTTAAAAGAAGGCAATATAAGCATGAAAGTTATACATTTGTTTCTTTGAAGAAAGGATGGCTTTTACAACCACGAAGTGTTGATAAGTGCCTGAAAACACCCTGTAAGCCCTTAACATGTAAATGTTGGGAGAAATTCAGATGCCTAAACACAGGGGTCTAGAACAACTGCAGACAACCTCAGGGTACCTGACTTGGTTTCCCAGCTATCCCGTAAGGGTGAGAGTAAGTTTCCATTAGGTCCTTGGAGCTGACAGATCCTCCAGATCTGTCAGCTGGATGTCTCAAGTGTATGGGATGCTCGATGGCATAAGGCATCTGCACCACTTTCCTCGGGGCTTCAGTGCTAGGAGTGAGGGATGGCTGAGAGCAGGCAACCTTAGAGTCAGAGCTGTCAAAACCTGGAGGTTAGGCTGTGCAGAAGACTGTTATTCAGAACCCCCTTAGTTTAAGGCTTAACTACAGCCCTTTGCCTGCATTAGTGTGCTCCACCACTTGGGAGCAGCCACACTGGGAGCAGACTTTGGACGACTGTGTTAGAAGACAATATTCACTTCAGGCGCAGACAGCAGCTTCCTTTCCATCTCTTTACCAGCTCAAACATCATCAGCAGCTGAGCCACATCCAGGTTGTGATGAGCCAATCCAACCTAAAGACTGGTGCCAGCTGTGCCGCGCAGAAGAAGGAAGTTGCAGCACCAGGGTTTGTTCTCCTCTGGCTGCAAGGATGTAGCTGTTCCAAGGTAATATAGCGTGGTTGCAGAACATGCAGTATTTGAAGTCTCCTCCTTGTTGTGGTACTGCACAAAAGGCCAGTTGCTACTGAAGGACCTTTACTTGCTCCTCTCATAAAAGTCCTCAGCAGTAGCTCAAGGTATCATTGACTACCAGGGCTAGAAACAGAGTTGAGTAAATGGAGCATTTTGCACGTAAATTCCTATCTTGCTCTGTCAGTCTTACAGGAATTATATTGATTTCTCACTTGCTGTTGCTTTAAATTCTTTCACTATGAACATTTAGCCCTTTGCTGCATTTAGCTGTTTCTTACACCTTTTACCTTCAATCAAAATGCTGATATCCTCTCTTGTACCCCTTACATTGTGCCCCAAGTGCCAACAGCCTTGAGCCCATGGCACACTGAACACTCAGAAAACAAAGAGATAATTTTGTGCACTATTATTATAAGAAAATATAATATATATTTCATAAATATATATATGAAAGTCATGGAGTTTTTCTGCAGATTTTTTCTTTTAGAAGAAAGCAGTGATCCAGAGAAAAACAGTGACTTTTTGAACTGTGAGCCTTACATTTTAGTCCTATTTACTGAAACATGATTTGAAAACTGACATGGACAGAACTAACGGAGGTAATAACCACGAGCGTTTTGAGGAAGCCCTCCCAAATCCTTGTCCACACAGGTTAATGGAAAAGTGTGCTACAATTGCAATGTATTGGAAAAAAAGAAGCAGAATAAAACCCCCTTTTAATCTGATACCACAGCAAGGTTACAAGCCTTATTGCATTTTTATTTACATATTACAGTCCCCTGACTCTGTTCCAGGGTGATGTGGGGTTGGGAACTCTGGAGACGAGAAAGCCCCAGTCCATACAGGAAACTCAGGCGAAGGAGGGACCTGGGTTTGGAAGGAGCCCGTAGCTGGGGATGATAAACTCTGCTTCTGTACACGCTTGATGCCAGATGCTCACAGGTTACCATTTTACCCTGCCCTATTTGGGGTTCACACCTCTGTTGGCCCTTGCGGTACCCCGCTTTCTTCCTTGAACTCTTGAATTTACCGTATGGCAACTCTTGGCAACAGCAAACCCCTCTTTGGTCTCTGACATGTTCCCAGGCACGATGGCAAGACTGCAAATGTTGAAAGAAGGGAACCGATGAGGCCTGGGCCTCCTCCTGGCTTTTTTTACAGACTCCTTGTGTAATTCCAGTAGAGCCCCATGGAGGCTTCGTTTCTTCCTTGGCCAAAGCAGAGCTAGCAATGCACCCATGTTTCCTGATGTCATGACAAAGATTATTCTTTTCTAAAAAGAAATGTGTGTGAAGGACTAACTGCAAAGTGTCACACACACACACAAAATCCAGTACCTGTACCTCTCCCTCAGTTTTTCACACTGGGCCATCACTGAATCTTGCCTTTTTAACTCTTACATGGCTTATTATCATGGGCGGGCAGATAAAGTAATGATTATTTACTTAATAATGAATGGCATATGTTGAGAAATTAGCTTTCTGCATACCATCCCTTCTGCCAAGGCCCCCTTCCAACATTGCACCCCACAGGACTGCTCCCCTGATTTCTCTGTTCACTTGGTATTGACATAAATGCTCCTGTCTGTTTCATTTGATGTGTCTTTTTGAAGAGAATAATGTGCATAAAGGCAAATATTCTACATAAGTTTGCTGAGAAATTTTTCAGTGGTTCATATGAGTGCCAAAATCAAGCGCCTAAAAATGTGGGAAAAAGTGTGCTTTTCTAAAATTTCCTTGAAAGTGGACTGTACCTATGGTACAGTCAATACACTAATTTCTCAGTTGCTTCTACTGAATAAAAGCAAAAATACTTTTTCATTATGTCAATGCAATTTAATTAATAATATATTGCATTAAATTTTCTGGTTTAGATTTTAAGCCTTTTTATGCCATGGATATGGCAGTGATTCTCAAGTGTTACTTTGGCTGAAATATACAGTGAGATAGAAAATGGCTTCAGAATTCTGGATTAGCTGTCAATGGTGGCATAAGTCTGTCAACAGCAGCCAGTAAATGCGGGAGACTGACTTTTCCCTCTTATTTTTATTTATAAATTCCGTTTCAGAATAGCAATAAGACACTGCAGGTCATGCATTTTGAAGGGATTATTGCACTTCTCTTATGACTAAAGTCACTTGCCCTTTAGCCTTGTGTCTTATAACACCTCCCGAGGTGTGCAGCAGTAGTTCAGAAATGCACGGCATGCTGTGTCTTATAGCTTAAATACATTTAGCTTGGTCGTACAGAAAAATAATGATAAAGTAAGAGAATGTGCAAAGAACCCTCCCAGCTACTCCATCCTTTTTCCATTCTTTTTTAATCAACTCATAAGTAAAATAATTCACAGGTTGCCAACCATTTGTTAAAATGTACATGAAACATGGAAGAATTGTTTCCCTGTTACGATGATGGTATCTTGCAGTATATATGAAATGTCAACCTTTTAATATGGTTTGGATTGTTGCATAATATAGAAATACAGCTAAATTCTTAAAAGGGTTAAACAGTTCCATTCTGCCTTAAATTACCACTGTCATTCAATTCATTAGATGAGTTTATGGAGTTACAATATGTCTGTAATTTATAGCCTGCTTACTGACAAAGCTTAATGCTAACATATGCCTAATTTGCCAAGGTTATCTCAAGCCCCATTCATCTCCCCCACTAACAATATGCTGCTGATTCCATGCTTCATGGATGAGGTACATGCGGTTTCATATTTAGTGCTATCAATCACAAGTAATTGCCTCCAGCTCCCCGCCTCAGTGTTCAAAGTGATTTCTCTTCAGCCTCCCAGCCTTGATGAAAAGGGGATGCGTAGCCAGAGGAGGGCATCCTCCTCCAGCCTTAGCAACTGCAGGCCTGGAAGAGCTGGAAATCGGAAAGGAGAGGCATGCCTGCAGCTGGTATCTCTAAACTTTTTTCTTCTAGGGCAAATGCCTTTTACAGTGAGGAAAATACGTGATCCTGGGTATAGTCTTGTGCAGCAAGGGTAACCCTCCATGGGAAGTGAGCTGGCTTCTGGACTGGTTCCCTCAGGATTCCCCCAGTGATATGCTGAACTGATGTAGGACACCTCCAGTCCAGTTGTCCCATGCCCCGGATCGCAGCCTGGGGATCCACCACTGTGCTCCTGGCCCTTAGTGTGGTTGGGCTGACACATGGGACACGGCAGGACCAGGGTCTGATGGAGGAGATCACGGTTCATATATGTATTTTCAGCATCCACTCAGTCTTCTTGGTGGGATTGTTATACTGCCAACAAAATGTACCTTAGTAGCAAAATATTTTAAAGTTGTAACAGGCCCAGTCCTGGGCCCAGATTTATTCCTGCGAAGGGTCCTATTGGTTTGCCTTGCAGAAGTATTTACAGTATCAGAGTCTAAGAAGAGAGATTAACACAGAGTTCTCCATTTTATTCCTCTTTGTCTGCTTGCTAGTATTTTCTGCACCTTCATGTTAAGCGATAATGGCCCTTTGTATTAGCACATACCTACCCTCAGCCCTATTTAATTTGGCTTTTTTCATATGGCTGTAGTCACCTTAGAAGCTGAACACTGAATGGAAAATTCAGCTGAAGTGTCTGATCCTGAGCTGTTTATGCATATTCTTACTGCAAGTCAGGGGATGGCTCACACTCTTGTATAAGTACTAGCATTTATGTTTATAGTAGGTGGATCAAAATCTCCCATTTTATGAATGTGAATAAGCACCCCAACTAATAAGCTGCTGAGCTATGTAGCCTCCTGAGCCTCTAGATAAATTCCAGAGATCTCTTAGATCACATTAGAAAACACACAGAATGACTTAGCAAACATATTTTGCTTAAAACACATCTCTCACTTTACTTTGGGTTTCAACAATCAAGAATATCTACAAAAAAGTCTGTTCTTGGGTACTCTGCTATCAGCCAGCTGTAATCTCAGATTTGTTGAGAACGGTTGTTGTGCTTAATATTCTAAAACTTCCCCAGGAGAATGAGGACTGTTTGGCAAAGCCAGTGAAACTTTCTGTTCATGTGAATTTACTATGATCTGTAGTACTGGAAGAAATGACTGCAGCTAGAACAATCCCGAAAGGATGAACAGATGCATAAGATTTAAAACCAGAGTGATATTAGTTTCACTGCATATGAATGCTGTCATTTTAACATTCTCTTGGGAAATGAAAAGTGTTCAGGAGAAAAAAAATCAGTTTAATTAAAGAAACTGCTGATGCTGATATTATTTTTTTTCTATGAAATGAAAATCACTGTCCTGTATGGAGGTGACAGCTGATAATACAAAAACCAGTGTTAGCTTCTCTTAGGGGTTTGAGGTTTTTTGTTTGTTTTCTGTGTTGTGCCAGAACTCAGGAGCATGCCATGAAAGGATAGCAGTCACGGGCTTCAAATAAGTTTACTTAAGAAAGAACGAACTCCTATAACTAGAGAAATCTTCAGAATCAGAAAAACTTGCAGAAGAAAATACTCACTCTGTGGCCGTGTGGTTAATTGTGGTTACGCGTGTTATGGGTGACGTTTGGGTGAATTTTAAATTGCAGTGATTCTTGCTTGTACTTTAATAATAACAAGCTTTTATTTCTAAAGAGTCTGACAGGATAAAGTCAAAGAATCTGCTAAAAATTTGTATTCATTTTACTTCCTGCCTTCAGATAAAAAGGTAAATAATTTTATTTTTATAGTCTGTGTCTAACTTTTTTGGTTTATTTTTTAGTCAAATCAAGTGAGTAACAGAAATACATGTAACACTCTATTCTGTATAATTTGTATTAACATAATTTACAATTCAAGAGGACTGCACTGTACAGGTGCAAAATAAATCACATTTAAATAATACAATATTAGTTATTAATTAAAAGAGGGGTTAGGGTTTTTTCTACTTGGAATATCTGAAATAAGTGTGAAAACAAATAAATCAGAGAATTTATAGAAAAAGTTTCCGAAATAAAGGAATTTTTAAAGATTTTTTTGGAATACAATTGTTGTGAGGCTTCAGGAAGATACACATTTATCTAAATGTAACTTAAGCAGTACTAGCCAGTAAAAGAAGAGAAATAACTGCCACAAGTATTTAGAAAACTTATCTTTTTTATTTAAAGACTGTTTCTTAATCAGTGGCTGGAAGGAAATTGCTTTGTGAATCTTTGCATATACCCCAAAGGGCTGTGAGGCGAAGTGGCTGCACTTTGCGTTGCGTCTGCTGACTTCCCATTCAGAGCCCCTCTGACAAGCGGGGGGGTGGAGGGGTGCTGTGCCATGGTATGTGGGAATAGGCTCTGTCAGTTCTGGTTTATTACATGGCTAATTAACCAAGGTCACCGAGCTCTTTTATAGGTCTCCCAATAGAGACATCACTGCTGCTTTAACAGATCTGTTTATTATACGACGCGCCCTGATAATATGACAATGATAAAAAAAAAACTATGGGGGAGCATCTACCTGGAACATTGTGTAAACATGCAAACGTAGGAAACAAAAATACAACTGAAATAATAAGCACCACAATATTCTGAATTTTGGCATGTTTACTGCTAAAACCGTTTATTTTCTATGTTATTCCACAATGGTTCCGTGTAGCGAATATGGATAATGACTACAGGAATTTATAAGCTCTAACAGTAACATGTCACAGTAATAACCTGATTTACCTGCGACACAGGATCTTTGGCGAGATTACCACTCTGTATGTAAATTAACAAGGAATGCATGGTGGGGCATAATTAAGGAGTAAGACAGGGAACTGCACCTCAGGATTATGCACCAGGCTAAGATAAGCCTCAGTGTCCCTGAAGCTGTCGTGAATGCAGAACAGAGCTGATTACCGCTGACTCTGCACAGAGCCATCTTGCAAGATGTTGTCACCTTCTCTTAAGCAGCTAAGAGGCTCTCTTAAAACCAATAGGACCAGTGCTGCGTTCTGGCCCAAAGGTTCATTGGTCAGAAGCTTCCTTGGCCATCCTTGGTGTGCACGGCGTCCTCACTCCTGCTCCAGCCCTGTGTATGAAGCCAGGCGTGTGTGAGGCTGTCCCTGTGTGAACGACAGGTACAACGCTTCCCAGGGGAGCTTTGGCAACAGCCCACCAGCCCCACAACACCCAGCTTGTACCTGCCTCTGGGGAACCCTGCAACAGCTGAGCATTGCTCCCTTGTCATCTGCCAAGACTCATCCATCATGGCAGCCTCCCCTCCGCTGTGAAATGAGCTGTGGCCCCTGTGTCTGAGACTGCTTGGGTCACTGGTGATTATTGATCCTGCATCTGACCTGATCCTTACGGAGAGTGCTTGTCCATGCCTACACAGATCATAGAATCATTAAGGCTGAAAAAGACCTCCAAGATCATCAAGTCCAACTATCAACCCAACACCACCAGGTCCACTAAACCATGTCCTCAAGTGCCATGTCTACACATTCTTTGAACACCTCCAGGGATGGTGATTCCACCACTTCCTTTGGCAGCCTGTTCTAGTGCCTGATCACATGTGCATGTGGCTCCAAAATCCCAGCCGGATGTCACTCTGGGTGCTTTAGCCCCCAAAATGCTGCTGACTGAAGAGGGATGATTTTAGGATGATCTTCAGGAAGGTAAGCAATGTGCAACCCAATCTTGAGTGACGGTGGAGGGGGCAGTCTGAGTAGTCTTACCTGGGGAGCACTGATCTGCACTTGCTGTAATGTTGGATCTCTGTAGGGTCCTGCTTTTTCTGGGACAGGGCTGGCAGGGCCAGCGTGCACCTCAAAGGCCACTTAAAAACTTCTGTAATGTTCACAGAGGGTGGAGGCTGTACTTCCGGTTTTTGACCCCAGCTGCAATTTTCTGGGCTGAGATCTGAGAGGCTGGGTGTTTCTGTGGCTCCAGCTGCACGCACTGTACTTCCAGCTGGCAGGTGGGTGGCCATGATTTTCTACTGACCTTTCCCGCATTTCCTCCAGAGGCCTCCAGTGCACTATTGGAACCATCTCTAGGTTGACTTCAGTATCTCTCTACATGCCATTCCCGTCCTCAACCTCACATCCTGACTTGGTACCAACAGGTGAGCTGTTTCCTTGCTGTAGAAAGCATGAACCCCAAAGAGCAGTGTGTAGTCTGCTGTAAAGTTGGACTCTTGGACCATGACACGCCTCCACTGACTTGCACCTTCCACTTTATTTGGTACTGCTAGGAAAACTCCTACCTTCATTACTCACTTACCCCACATTCAAACAAGCATCTTCTTGCTCTCTCCACTTTAAAAGAAAGCTCTTCTTAAAAATTTGCAGTTCATCTCATTTTGTCAGATCTCTTCTTGAGGCTTTTCTGTCATGCCTACAAAGATCCTGAAAATGTTTAGGCTGCTGGGGTACAGAAATCATCTCTTAGATCATGCAGAAACCACCAGTCTCTCCTTATCCACTTCTCATGTCTATTGTATTCTCCTAGATTTACAGGGTGGAGTTCAGCTCTGGATCAGGATATTCATAGTTAGATGTCCACATGTAGGTGCCACATACGGACTAGGAGGCCAGGCCTCCTTTATGGTCAGATGTATCTCATGATATTGTCAGTGGACATGGGAGGGTGGTTCAGCTTCCTCAGACGTGGACACTGAGGGCTTGATTCATCTACCAGAAGTCCACATAGACAGTCAGGGAACAAGCAGGAAGCCTACAGTAATACATGTAACAAATACTTATAGCCATAAAGGGACCCTAAAAGCAGATTGGATACAAAAGTAAACAAAATAAGAATTCTTCCTACAGTTTTCTGGCCAGAAGTCTTTGCTCCTTAGGAAGATTGTGCTGCTTGGAGAAACTAAAGAACGTTTATCAGTGCCTTTTAAGCTGAGTACCATCACCATTGAGGCTGGTGCTGATCATGGTGGACCACATCTGCAGTAATCACAACCAACAACAGTCATCACCACAGTCCTCCTTTACAGGGACCTAATGCAGCACTAATTCTAATTGCAGAATGCAAAGAACAAGCAGGACTTTTCACAGTCTTTTACAGTTCATCAGGCAAATCACATCATTGTCAATCACCCCTGTATAACTTGGTTTCTCTTCCTTCCTGAGATCATTTCTGTTCCTGTCTCTCAGACACAAGTATGGTTTGTATACGTCATCAAAAAAAAAAAAAAAAAAGCCCAGAACGAAAAAAAACCCACCCTAAAACACCCAAGCCTAAAGAATTATGCCCTGTCAGAGTGAAGTGTCAGTAGGAATCAGAGGTCTGACTCCTCGAAGATCAGGCAAGGAAAAAACATTTTATGCGTTACTCCCTACACTTTACCATTTAGTAACATTAGTGGATGAATCTGGAATTATATTTTGCTGTTTTGCTATTTAATGTCCTGTTACAGTCTTTGGAATATGGGTCAAAATACTGTTCTTTTAATATACTCTGCTTTGAGCTAGTGTCATAGCCAGCAGGATATAGAGATGTGCTCGTGACTTGGGTTGGATTACAGAGAGACACACACCAGTTTGTAGCTCTTGTGTCACACATGGATTTGCTTCCTTCCTGCCAAGAAAGAAATTCAAGCATGTCGTTCATGTTCTGGGTGAGTGAAAGGATGGAACAACTACCTCTCACGTTTTTAAAAGGGAGAAGAGTAATGGGTTCTCCATTTTTTATGAAACAAAATGAGATGTGTCTTATTTGGTCCTATTTGATTTCAAATTTAATGGTGTCGTTACTCAGAGAGGCCCAGGTATTTCCACATGTAGTGAGGGCAAACAGGCTGTTCTTTCGAGGTGAGGGTTACAGTGTTACAGAGAAGTTCCCCGCAGACTTGTATCCTGTGACATCCATGCAATCGTATCAAAAGATTAACCCTCTGGAGATGATTGTAGTAAACGTAAGTTTATAAATAGTTTAAATTGGGAGCAACTTAAGATATTGGCTTGTTCACCACCAGTATATGAAAGGTCAAACAGTAACGCCAAATACATCCAATCCTTACTCATGAGTGTAATTTGAAAGGGAATCTCGCTGTTGCTGCCGCTCCAGCTGTAAGGGCAGCGCATTTGTAAACATTCAATTACCTACTTTGTAAAACCTGAACAAATGTTTTACAGGAAAAATCTAACCATGATGTTTCTGGAGAGAAGAATGTTAAAACTTTCATTGCTTTTATTTTCTTCCAGCAGTGCCTAATATCTAAATGGCAGAGATTTAAATCACTTCCACAAAGCTGTTGAATTGAGTAGGCCATGCTAACCATTTTACCAATAATCTCTTTTCCTCTCACATCTATATTTTTTCAGTCATGCAAAATCTGCTCTTTTTGGTATTAACATTCTGTAATTCTTTGGGTAGAAAGAGTAACCACCTTCTTATCCTCATCATCTTTTATCCCGAACACATTCGTTTGCGCCTGGCTAGTAACTCAATGCAGTATGAAAATTTAATCAGTTAATGTCTGTTCCCAGTGTTTGTCAAGAGTCCTTATGGTTTTAGACACCCACACATGGTCTCCTTTTGTAAAAAGGGGTGCTTTTCCTTCAAGACCCCATACATTGCTTGCTAAATCCTCAGTGAGTTGAGGGGTTTACACCAGCAGGACTGGTACACAGTCCTCCAAAAGCTGCCATTAGAGCACTTCATAAATGTGAGTAAAAACGTAGTAAAGGCATTGTAGGTTGTAAAATATCTCCACATCTTGGATTTTAAAGTTCTACTAAAGCACTCTGTAACTGCAGTTTTGACTTCATTATCAGGAACAGAATGCAGACCATTATGTTACCTTAATAAACTGCTGAAAGACCTGTTTGGAAAGTTCTGTAAGCCTCTCGATCTGTAATTTCTGAGCTTCACTTCTTTAAGTGAAAAATGGTTTGAAAGGCCTCTGAACCTTCATTGCCCATCTTGTCTGCTGACCCTAAAGCCTAGGCACATTATATATATATACATGTGTGTGTGTGTGTGTATATATGGCACGTCTGTCATTGTTACAATGCACTTGAAACTACAGCTGTGTTTGGAGAATTGCTGCATACCCAAAGTGAGCTTACCGTTGTGCAGCCCCATGTAATAATTTTGTTTCTTTTAAAATATACTTACTTACCACTGCCTTGTGCAAAGTGGAGGCCCACTGTCTGCTTGTTGGCTGGTCAAGGCCGGACTAAATACTTTTGGCTTTTTGGAAAACATAGGTCACCCTTCTCAAAATTGCCATCAGGTAGTACGAAATTTTCTTTACTGAGAATGTCCTTGTAGTCAACACCAAGGTTTCTTTGATTTCTTGAAGGAAGGTGAAATATCTGCTGAGAGGAACTTTCCTGAGACATCTGTGAGTCTGTTGAAACCCTCAGAAAAGATGCCTGGAGCTTCTCGTCTTGCGGCCAGAAGAAAAGAAGAGGTCTCTGTATACAGCTTGAGGGACAGAAAGGGCATTTGGGACTCTATTTGCTTTGATCTGGCAAGTAAAGGCCAATAGGCCAGTGGTTTAACCCTGAGACAGGAGGATTTAGGATTCTTGTTTATCTCAATTGGAAAGAAAGGGAATTTAAGACTAGATAGGCCTAAAAACATGCCAAAGGCCTTTATTTTTAACCCAAACTGGCTGAAGAAATGTTTCAGCTGCTGGAGCAGATTCCACTTAACGAGGTAGAGATGCCTGTATTACCTCTTAGGATTGCCTAATCCTTTCCATTATACAACATTATTTTCTTCTGTCCATAATTCTGTCAAGATTCTGTGACCTGAGACAAAATTTTCTTTGCTTGCACTCTGCCAGTCCCTGAATATCCTGCACTTGTAAACAGAGTCAAGACATTTCTGTGAAAAAAGTTTTAAAAAAGTTTTTGCAAACTCTTCCAGCTCTTCTACGTAAATCTTCACCACTTTCATGGATTTGAGCAGGTATTTGAAATTTGTCATGAGAGAGAACCTGGGAATAAAGGGTAGTTTTTACTGCCCCATGGGAACGCATGTGGATTTCAACAAGATAGGAAGAACTTCACTATTTTTTTTTCTATCTTGAGCCTAGTCTCTCAAAAAAGTGGTTCATCTTAGATGTCTCAGATCTTGCTTCTCTGACTTGAAACACCTTAAGGAGGCTGGGAACAAAAAGGTATTTAACAGGGCCACTTACCACTTTTAAAAATTTTAATATAAAAGGAAATTCTTCCAGAATATTTCCACATCCTCTTCTTTGCTACAACATCTTTTATTTAATTTTCAATATAGGCATTTACCTACCTATTTAGATTTTTTCTTTAGTTATTTTATCTTAATTTTATGCCCCCCTTCCCATTTTCACAAGGAAGTATTTCGTACTGTGAAACAAGAACCTTTTTCCACTTAAAGCTCTTCTATCTCCAATCACAAATGAACATTTATCTCTGTATATGTGCACTTACTTAAAAGTTAAGTGTCTTAAAGTACTTAATGATTACTTTTTAAGAATCCTAAGCATGCCCATCTTAACACTTGAGGATAAGAAATTTTAATTCTTTTTTTTTCATGTATTTGCCCTGGAAGTAGAACTTTTTATAAATACTGGGCCTGCAAAGGGAAGCAAACCCCAGCCCAAACTCTGGCAAAAGGAAATAAAAGGATAATGAATCTTTTACAAGTTAGTCTGAATCAGATTATTTTTTTTTCCCTGAACGAGAAAACTTACTTTGAAACTAGCACCCAGTTAGTACATTTTACCATTGACTGCATCATCTCTTTATTTTGAAGCACCTCTTTTGACTAGCAAAACTAATCAGACCTGGAGAAGAAGGATTGCAATTAAATAAAACTATCAATCCTGTATAAATACACTCTTTCTTCAGAGGCTTCTTTTATCTCTCTCTGTTGAAGTGATGCTCACCAACCTAGGAGACAGCTGTAGCAAAGACCGAACTCAAACTAACACTCACATTTTGAACTCCAATTATTGAATATCAAGCATTTTAGCAAAGAACTCACAAATGTTTAGAGTAAACATAAACAATAATAGTCAATGCTTATGGACTGAAATAAATACACAAATATACCTGAAATAGTGCAAATATTCAGTGAATAGAAAAACCGAGATTTCATTGTGTAACCAGTAACTGTGAATTACTCGTGTCCATGAGTTACATAAGAACATCTGAAGCTTGTTTTCATACTCTTTTGATGATCTTGGGTAGAAGGTCCTTGCATGCTTTATGAAACTTTTTAAAGAGGGCGCATTGTACTAAAACTGACACAGCTGGGTTTGAGACTTTTATTACACCACCGTGTTGACAAATCTTCAAAAATGGCACCAGGAATATTTGAATTGTGTTGCTATTTTGTACATCATCTCCTTTCTTAGAACTTCACAGGTAGCATTCGTCTGTCTTTGACTTGTGGCTTGAAAGAAATGTTTATGCTCTGGATGTTTCAGAGCTGCCATCCCCCAAGATTGCCTGTAGCTCTCTTTGCTTAGTTCTGCATGCAAGCGGAGGACAGACTCTGATTTTCACCCTGTTATATGTACATTTGCTAGTTGTTTGTATTTGTTGTGCTTCTATTCTGGGCTTTCATCCAATACTTTTTATTAACATTTTTTCTTGGCTGTCTTTCCCATTCCACATCCTATTTTTTATTTTGTTTTATTTTTAACTAATTCCTACAATTGCCTTTTTTTTTTTTTCTTAGCATCTCCTGCAGTCTTTTCTGCTATTTTCTGGGGCTGTTTCCTTCATAATGTCCCTCAGCAAGGGCACCACATCTCAATAAAAATGTTCCATTTAAGCTCTCTGAAGAAACTTAGCCATGTTCAACCAGGCCAAGTGCAAGGTCCTGCACATGGGCGGAGGCAATCCGAGGCACAAATACAGCTTGGATGGAGAACGGATTGACAGCAGCCCTGAAGAGAAGGACTTGGGTGTGCTGGTGGATGAGAAGCTCAACATGAGCTGGCAAAGCCACAGTACTTTCACAGACATCTTGCACTGTATATAAAGAAGGGATAGACGTAAGAGGGACAGAATAAATATTGGCTAAATAGGATAAATCTTGTCAGTATGTCATTAATTTTCTGCATTGCTGTTTTATTCAAGAGTTTCTGGGCATGCACAGGACTATCACTTGAACATAGTGTGAAAATGAGTTATAGAGAAGGGGGATTCCTGATTTCTGGCACAGCAATTCCTCAGTGCTTAGCAGTCCTCTGCCTCACATCAGTAAAATTTTGCTACCTTTCTTTAGGTGAAACACCTATTTCTCTGGAAAATCTAAAGTAATTGAGAGGCTTGGCTCTGCTTTTAGTGTGAGAACTCTCATATTCTAAAAAGTATAAACACTATAAGGCCCTTGAGGTCTCTTTGCTTACCCACTGATTGGTGAAACTCACTGCGTTTTCCCTAAAGGTGTATTCTCCATACAGTTTTTGACTCTGAAGTCATTTTATGTTCGTTTAACATGGCTGCAAATTTTGGAGACAGGATTTGGCATTTCTATTGCTTATGTTTGCAAGATACAAACTAGGCAGAAAATAAGTCTGAATTTTTGTAAAGTTCTTTTAAAAATGTATCAGTTTATTAATATTTTTAAATTAACAATGAGCTTTTTCTTTTTTTTTTTTTCCATTTCACTTTTTTATTTTGTATCTTTCTTGTAGGAGCCTGTCTCCCAGACTGGTCAAAAGTCCAAGATACATCAGGACAAATCATACTATGATAAGTATATGATGTGTAGGCTCTATTTTTCCATCTCTCTCTTTATTTTGTGATTCCCTATGCCCTACTTCTGATAGGGAAGATGCTGAAATGTTTTGGGGCACCATGGCAACATTGGGCTGTTTAGCAGCAGTTTGTCGAGTCCAGGAGGAGCAGCATTGTTGCCTGTCAAAAGCCTGACCAAGATGGAGAGGGAGGTATGAGCAAATTCACTGAGTTTTAATCTGCGTGAGACAGAGTTTATGCTGAAGAAGGATTGTACAGGAACATATATAACCTGAGGGAACAGAGATTTTATTTCTTGGTGAGCATTTGCCTATCTGTCTACAAAGCGTTGGCAGCACAGGAGTGTGTTTATTATCCTATGCCCACTATGACTGAGGTTTGGCAACATAGGCACTGCCTTCACAGTTTCTAGAGTGGTGTATTTCCTCATCCTGGGTGTATCCTTGGAGCTGGCAAGCTGTCAGGGAAGGCACTAGTGGGTATGCCACCTGAGATGTGCCATCCTGGGACAGAGAACTCCCCAAGACTGTGTCTACGCTAGCACAGCTCACCAGCACTCCTCATGGAGCGCAGCAGTTGAACGGTTTTGAATCTACCTCTCATTTCTTCTTCCTCCCCAGGACAGAGGAGGTTAACAGGCACTTGAGCAGGAAGTCCCCAGGTTTAATTGTCTAGCAGCTGCTAGTGAGACATTTTCAGTGGAGGACTCTTGACTCTGGAGCTCTCTTCCAAGAAAGCCCAGAAGGGATTCATTGACCTGTGGGGCACAGCCAGGCTTTCACCTGAAGGAGAAATGGGTGAGCTGGTTTTGTTTTGGAATTATGCAGAGAGAAAAGAGAAAACTATTGTGTGGTGGTGATTTGGTGAACTTTGTGCACCCACTCTTTGTTAGGCACATATTATACGTGAAATGGAAATTGAATGATTGGTAATATAAACTGCATATTAGGTCCCCATGTCCATCTCCTAGTTTGTCTGGATCCCACAGTTTGCAAAGACAGGATTAATTTGCTGTTCCCTGAATTCATTCACCCATCCTACTACCACCTCCAAAGACTCACCCTTTCAAAAATGGATAAAAAACCAGCTGAATATCTTATCCCCAATGGCCATTCCGTTAGTTTGTGGTTTGGACAATGGTATGAAAAATCACCACATGTAAATGTTGATAGATAAATATGTTTTCATAACCTAGGTGGACATGATGTCCCAATTTGAACAGAATCTTCTGAAATCCATTTCATGGACTCCAAATGGCAGACAGTTGGAAAATCTATTCCTCCTTTTTTCCTAAAAGTTTTCATTACTTCAGCTAACCCAGAGAAGAGTCACTCAGTGTAATTTACTCTGTGATGGGCAGACTACACAAATCCGCTAGCATGTTCTTCTGCTGTGGATCATTATTGCTGTGGATCATAGACATGCAGGCAGAAGAGTCTGAATGTCAAGCAATGCCAAAATTTATAAACCATTGTTTTGTCTTGGTTTGCATTTTAGAGCCCAAGCTTGTAAGTAGGTGTATCTCCAGTGATTTAATTTTTTTTTCCTGACTTCAATAATGATTTGTCAGAGAGAAATCTGGCTCTTTCACACCAGCAGGAGCTTACAAACAGGAGTAGACAGCAATCCTGTGCTAACACCGATGATCAAGAACTGGAATCTAGTGGAGATATCCATGCATGTGCCAAAATTCAAGCAGAAAATTGAACTTCAACTTCTATTTTCTACAAAGGGAGAAATCTTTGTGAAATACAGAGGTGGAAGGCTTTTTATCTATATGTTTTTATCTGAAATTTTATTTAAATTGTTACAGTTGGCTTTGATAAAGAGTACCTGGAGTCCTGGAGTCCAGGACTGCATCTGAACTGGATGACCCAGAAGGGTTTCCAGGCTCCTAGGTTGCAACATAAACTCTAACTGCATTCCTACTCTGTGTTAGAGTGAGATGTATGGGCCTATCATAACATTGCTCCTTCTCTAGCTAGGGAACTTTTGTGTTTGGGCTAAACAGGAGCTACACTGAGTTCTGTGAGATGCCCCCTACAGACAGGAGGTATCCGGTTCAGATGCTGATTTTATCAATGCGAGAGATGCAAGTTGTGGCTGCTTTATTCACAACATATTCATTGAATAATGTAGTTGTTTTCAAGGTGTCTAACCCCAGTAACTTGAAGCAGCTTGGGAGGTAGGCTTAAGAGAGAGTTAAGAAGGGAGAAAACACTTCAAATTACTTCGTTAATGATTTTGGATTAGCAGATATCATCAAGCATCATGCCAACAGCGTTGCCTCCCACATACGAAACTGCTCCTATTTAACATGTCACAGTACAAAGACGGACATGGAGGGGCTTTGAGATCTTATGCAGGAAAAGGTGTGGTGTGTGTAACTTAGAATGCCTGGAAATTGCTTGTGTCTGTAGATACGCACCCCGGGCTTGATCCTTTGTCCTTTCCTTTTGCACTAGAGCTCCAACTTGCCAAGATCCCCAGAAGCCCCTTCCAAATGAAGGGATGAGGCTATAGAGGTTTGGTTCTGGATGTCAGCAGCTCCTGGCTTCGTAATCTCCACTGATGCCTGTTCCTGGAGCAATTTGCATTCCTGAGTGATTAAGGGATGTTTTGTCCTTCAGATTTTGTAGGGCATTTCAGTATTAGAAGCTTGCGGTATTTTTGCCAGACTCTCTCTCTAAAAAAAAAATAAAAAAATAAGAAAGAAAATAATCTGATCTTTTTATCCAGGACCTTACAAGAGTCATCAGTGAGCTCAGAAGATTTAATGGAGTTGTTTATTTTAATTCAAATAATCTCTAGCGGCAGCTTTCTGGAGCTATAACAATGGAAGGGTATTTTTATAGCTTAGAGCATAATAGTGTCCTTTGGAGAAAAAAAAAAGTCTTTATTATCTCAAACTCTCTATCTCAGACTTAAAGAGCACATTAGAGAGACATTTTTATATATCTTTAACTCAATACTTAATAAGAACAGAAATAGACTAAAGAACAATCTTTACCTAAATTACTGAGCCTACAGGACTTCTTACCTCTCTGTGTTTGAATGTGGGCAGACAGTCTGAAAACAAGCCACCACTCCTGAGAGAAAGTAATTATTTTAATCTTTGTCCTGGAAGCTTGCTGCATTTACTCTTGGGTTGCAGATGAACCAGTCGGGAAATGTAGGCAGCCCAAGTTTGCTTTTGAAGAAAAAGTCCCCACGTCCTGTATGTCGGTCTTTGGCAGGAGCCCATCAGACACCTGTGCTCCCAAACCTGGCCTGCTGGAAGTGCCCACTACAGATGTCAGAGCTCTTTTGTTGACTTCCTATTAGTTGCCACTTAATGGATGCGAGCCCAACACAGCTTTGCCTAAGCACTTATCAATAGACAGCAAACATTCTTCTTTCCATGGGCAAAGGGTCAAACTGTTTCGCCTGGCTATAAAGCTGTGCCAGATAATTGCTGGTGATTAGCAATTTTAATTACCAGGTGCTAGGGGTCGTTGCTTGTGAAGGGGTGGCTTTTTTTTTTTTTTGCTGTTGGTGTAATTGGGCAGGCTGTTAATAAGCGTGGTTTATTGTACGCATGGCTTATATTTTACGGATACATCGTGCATCCTTTTAAAGCAAGTAAAATAAAAGTCAGTAACATAACCTGCTTCTGTTTGTATCTGATTAGCTGCATAGTGCTCCAACAGGTTTTTCGATAAAACTTGTCTGATAAAGGAATCTTTAATACAACTCGCTAAAGCAGCTTTTAATCCTCTTGTAAACACTTGTATGTACTATTGTTATTGAAGAGCGGCAATGATTTTAAAATCTTTTCCTGCTACATTGGTCATGTTGGAACTAAGCTTGTCAAACATGTTCTACCTCATTGGTTTTGCATGCAGACTTTTAGGGGGTTTTCACAGAATCACAAAACCAACAGCACAATTAGCAGTGAACTAATCTCTTCCCATATTCAGCAGTGAAATGGGTTCAAAATAAAACTGACACAAAAGACTCTTCTCTGATCTTCCTCACAGCAGCGAGAAAGTAAGCAGCTATAATACTTCAGTTCCTTTTTTTTTTTAACTAAAATTTCCATTTATTTTCTTTACTTATATTATTTTACATCACAAGCCCTGCAGACATACTGAAGGTCTCTGAAAGCTGAATGCACTGTTTACTAATCTACTTGGGTTAGTAGATTAGGCTTGTTCTTTGAGGGAATACTAAGGATGAATACTCTGCAGTACGGAGTTCTAGCTCTTTTTTTATTTGTTCTGCAGTAATACCTAGTGTCCCAGCTCAGATCACAGCTTCATTTATTCCGACAATAACCAGGCAGTTGGTGGTGGGCTGCTTCTTGGCTGACAGAATAGGGCTGTGCAAACTGCTCCCCAGTGTCTCCTCTCCCTGGGAGCCAGAAGACAGAGGCCAGGGCTGTGTCACTTGTTCTGACCCCTCAGCCAGGCAATACCCTCTCCTGAGTGCTCCCCAGAAATGAGGGCACACATCCAACCCTGGGGGTGGGATGCTGGCGTGTCGGATGCTGTTGGCTTTATGCCTGGGTTATGTGAGAAGGGAAGTGCTGCAGTGTAAGGTCTTACCTGGGTCTGTTCTCAACCATACAGCTCTGCCCTATAAACACAGGAGTGGAAAGGGGGCAGATTTTAGAGTTTTTTTTTTTCAGTAGAAAACGCAAATAAGCCCCCTCACTCTGTTTTGATGTGATAAAGTCTCACTCGAGTCTCAGAACCCACTGCTTTCACTTGAGGAGGAAATTGCTTGGGGACAAGCCTGGGTCACCGTGGGCTGGTGTGGCTGGCCTGTCCTAGCACCGCACCAGCCTGTCCTCAAAAGTTACAGCTGCCTTCATCATTTCTTCATCCCTAGGTATGGATGTTTATGGGCCCTTGTCATTATGGCAAATCCCAGCGTAGGAACCTGAGAATTTCTTGGAGCACAGAAACACACAAAAGCGAAGGAATATAATGCTTGAAAAACAGGATTTTGGGCCAGCTATGAAAGCATCAGCAGAAGACAGGTCCTGTCTGGCCTAGCAGCTTGCTTCAAAAGCAGTGGCCCCATCTTTGAAGGCGCCATTTGAGCCATCAAGCGCTGCTGGCCGTCGAAAATGTTACTGGGCCCTGGTCCTACTTGCACATGGCAATAACTCAGCTTGTGTGGATTTTTGCACTCAGGATGTGCGTTTTCACTTTAAGAAGTGAAAAAATTTTGTAGATTTTTCCTCAGGAACTGCCAGGCAAAATCCCGTGGCAGCAGCTGCCATTGAAATTAAGAGCAAAGCTTTGCCTGGCTGGAGGAGTTGTGAGACTGTAGCATCAGATCCCTTTTGTGTCAAAAAAATGAAGACGTCTTAAGGCTCGAGATTACTATAGTGGTGGTTATGAAGCTCTTCAATCTGACACATTCTGCAGCTACAAATTAGCTGTACTGGTTCACCTTCTACCACTAGTTAAATTAATCAGAGCTTTGAAATCATTGAAATTTGGGAGAAAAAAAAAATTAGTTAAATAGATAGTGGATGTAGAAAGATGCCATTGGAGAGGAGCATGCAGTGCTGAGGGTGCTCCCATCCCCTGCATTTCCATGGCACAGCTACAGGCCCTAATGCTCCTTGGAAAACACAGAGCCGCCTTCTTTCTGCTGACCCAATACCTGCGGAGAGGCTGCAAAACCCCAGTGCCACACCTGTTCCCCTCCAGAGAAAGCTGTGAATAACTGATATTCCTGAGAAATGGGGTAGCCCGCGGTAGAATTTGGTTTCCCGAAATCCGTCTTTGAGCAGTGGGAAATGTAGGGCCCTGGTAGCAGCTATTTTTGGCAAGGGCTAAAAATCTTGTTTATAGGACTAACACATGGTCATAATAGGTTGATTGGGTTTTGCAAACAACCTTTGTTTTCCGGTCCGAAATCTTATCTTTGTTGTAGAAACATATTTCTTAGGTCGGGTATGGCTAAGTTAGTTAAATTTCCCTATGCATCTTCACATGAAAACAGATTGTTTTCCTTCCTACACCATATTCTTGTTTGCCTACAATGACAGGCTGAAGTAAGAGGTTCTTAACAGTAAATGTCACTGATGCCATTTTATTTTGGTCTCAACATGGACTTATATCCCCTCTTTTTAAGGCTCCCGGCAACTGCGGTTCAAAAAGATGCAGAAATCATCCCCAGATCGGCTGTTGCTGTTGCTGCAAGAAGTTCACAAAATAGGTGTTTCCTTACCTCTGCTCTCACAAAATTCCAATATGCCCCAAAGAGCAAAGAGAAATACGCAGTCATCTAAACCCTACTCATCCCAAACACCTTTTGTAATTATCACAGTCTTTCCCCAAAGTCCCAGGTTTTGAGCTCAAGTAAACGCAAATGCCAGCAGACGGTCTCTTCACCAGATATAAAACAATCAATAGGAATCTGCATGTAAGTATGAAGTCAGATTTGCTTTCTCTCACCATCTGTGTGGCAACACGTAGCTGCACAGACTTGAGATGAGAGTTCAGCTGCATTCAGAATGTAATTCCTAAAGAGAGTGGATTCTGGATAGAGTTTAAGCCTTAACTTTGAATTGCCTTGCTTTTGTGGATTGAAGTTAGACCCACACAACATTATTTGAACATAGTCTCTGGTACTTTGTTGATATTAGTTACCTGCTGTGACACACAGCACACGGCAGTTTCATTTTTGTGCTCTGTAAAATACAGGTATTGTACACCTGAATTATAATCTTGCTGTGATAATATGCTTCTATTGATTCAACAAAACAAGTTGTCTATTTTGTCTTCACTCAGACATCACTATGAAGGAAAGACTGACAATCGGAAAAGTAAATATTTTGGACTTCACATCTCGTGGCATGACGAAAAAGATAAAAGTGCAATAATTTTGAAATGAGACCTCACAGACAATGCCACTCCATTTGAACAAGTGAGATGAACTTCTTACAAAAAGCATTTATTATACAGCAGTGTTAAAATATTGTAGACCCATAATTTAAAAATGTATAAAGTGAAAAATGGCCTATTTAGCGGTGTAGTACTGTCTAAAGTATAAATATGCGGGGACTAAAATGTAAAATAAGGCTGAATTTTGAACTTTCACAAAATGGATGCTCTCTTAACCAATGAACTACAACACTTCACTTTCTACAAGGATTTTCTATTTATTGTAATACACTAAATTCAAATAACATTTAGGTTCTGAAGAGAGAATTGTATTCATAGCTCACTAATTTTATTGTGTTCCGTGAAAATTAAAGTTAGAAGCGTAGTTTTCTTACAAAAGATTTCAGTCTCACTTTCCAGAGGCTTAATTCTAAAATTTATTTCCATATGTTCACAGTAAATGCTTTGCAGTCCTGATGGAGCTGTACCCAACAGGGTACCCTTGGCAATGCTGATTTCAAAATACACCTATATCCAGAGCATGCCAGTTGTACTGTAAGAATTCAGCCTGGACTAGTATGATTTGACAAGAAATATTGGAGTGCTCTGAGAAAAGATCACAGGGTTATGTCTCAGACCATCTTTTCTAGCCAGAACTTTTACTGCAAGGGTGAATGGTGGCTGGAAGCTGCACAGCAGCACAGCTGGAGGCTGGTCAGCACATCTGGCTATCCCTCCATGTGTGCTTAAAAGCGTACTGCAACAAGCCCCAGGGTACTCAGATTTCTGCCTGGGGTTACCAGATGCTGGGTCCGAAGGCCAAGTGGGAGCAAGCAGGGGGATTTGATTTGGCCCTTGTGATACCTTGAGGGCCATCACTGAATCTGCGTAGCGTCAAGAAATATCGTTTTTTCCTGTTGTGCACCGCTCTACACACAGGCTGTCTCTGTTACCAATGTTTCACTAGTACTGTACAGAGTCTGCAGGGCAAACTATTTAAGTTCATCTTTCAGTGGATATTCTTGCAGTGTTTTACTGACTTTTCAAGAACAAGTCTTATTTAAATTACATTAATTCAGGAACAAGTGTTCCTGAGTAAAACTTGAATAAGCAAACCAGGAAAAATAGTCAAAAAAAAGACAATTATAACAAAGAAATCAATCATCTGTGGATGGTCTTTGAATACCTGATGAAAATGATGTTCAAGTCCCATGAAGACAAAGAAGGCTCAAGACCTCTTTGGAATCAGAGAGAAGCCCAAGGCGTGCTTAGGAAAGTAGAGGAGCTGGAGTGCTGAGACATACTTTGACTTAGTAAATGCTTGCTGAAGTTCAGTTATGGTCCTCAAGCTCTTCGCTTCCTCATGGCTGCTTGGTACTAGTGCCTACAGAGCAGAGGAAGAAGGCTGGATTGTGAGCTCTCCTCCATGCACTTCAGAGTGAAACCTGGCAGCCTAGTGGCAATCTCAGGTTTTTGTGCAAGGCTTGAGGAAGGGATAGAGGGGTGCCCACCTCTGCTGTGCTATGAGAACTGGGGGAATGGTAACCTGTGGCAGGATAGTGCATGGAGAGGCATTTTATTTTCCATTGCTCTGTGCCTCTCTTAGGCCATCCCAAACAGAAAGGTAATTCCAGTGGAACATGCGTACTCCCACCAGTGTGCATCCCCCTATATGCGAATTTTGAACCAGAGTGCTCATGAGGTAAAAGCTTGGAGACAGTATATATCAGCAACTGAGGTGCTTGTACAGAGGATTGAACCTTAATTCCTGGCCTTGAGGGACTACCCCAGGGGGATGATAGGATTGTGCTTCTGTGAACGGTTAGCACACTCTGGCTCCTGAAAGTGTGCTGAAGTACAAAGTGCTGTCGCCCATACAAGACAAAGTAAGATAAAAGCATCCAAACACGGCAATGCAGTGAACTATCAGGAGAAGACCTCTAATATGATTAGTTCAGCTGGACAAATTGGTTTAGAGAAATGGGAGATGCCTTCTCTCTCATTCCTTATGGTGAAGGAAACAATATATCGGAGCTGATCAGGACACCAGCCGCTGGAGGCAAGTGACTTGAGAATGATACCTGGGTCGACAGCAGGAGAAAACCAACAGAAATGAGTTGATATATTAATAGGACTTTCAGCGGTTGAAGGAGGAAGAAGAGTTTATGGTATGCAAGCGTAAAAGTAAGGAGATGAAAGAGGTTAATGTGGTAGATGTCTGTGAGAAAAAATAAAGGAAGCAAGTCTAAAATGAAATAACTACAAGATGAAATTGTGAACTATGTCCTATAAATAATATCTGCTTTTCTAGCCGAGGCTTTTTTTTTTCTGAAATTATATAAGGATTGCAGAAGTCTGTACAGAAAGATAGCATATTAGTGACTTTTTAGAGCCTCTTACATGAGTGTGAGCCCTAGTGACTACAGGACAAACATACAGCACAGAGTTGCCTTAAGATGTATCCACCATGAATGTCAAGGAGATAGCGAAAGTCATCTAAACTGAGACCTACTATTTGCACTACATATTGCCCTACCCTGGTCCTTAAATTTTTGAAAACTATTGATCAGTGCCCTCAGCCTGCTTTTCTGTCCATTGCATTTCCTCCAATTACTCCTTTGCTATGCCCCTGATCGGGAGTCTTCTTCCCTCTAGACTTTTTCCAACTTCAGTGAAAATCAGTCCCTGTAACTAGACTCAATGTTTCAGCCGAGGCTTTACCAGCCTCAAGTAAAGCAGGAGGATTACTTCGTGTGTCTTACAGATGATCCTCCTGTTTACACATTCCAGCATGCTGAGATTTTTTTTTTTGCTGCCACATGATGTCTTTGGCTGACATTCAGCTTGTGCTAACTCCAGATCCTGCAAAGCTGTTAAGTAGTTCGTCATTTCCCCCTCTGTATTTATGCAGCTGAAATGCAGAAATGAATGTAGAACTTTGCATCCTTTTTTTTTTTTTTTCAGATTTCTCAAAGCTCATTCAGACTCTGACTCCTGTCCTCCAAATCACTTCTAGCTCCTCCCAGCTTGGAGTCAGATGTAAATATACAAAATACATGCTCTATTCCATCATCCAAGTTGATAATGCAAATATTGAATAGTGCCAGACACCGGACAGACTCCTGGGAAACCCCTCTCAATTCATCCTTTTAATTTGATGGTGGACCATTGATAACTAATTTCTTAGCACAGCTTTCTGGCCAGTTTTGCATCCACCCTATGGCTGCTCTTTTGTTACTGTCCTGCAACTGGGGGCTGTTCTTGTATGCACCTGCTCTTTTGTCAAAAAATGCTTTTTTTTTTTTCTACCCCCCTGTACTCAGATGCTGGTAAACCCAGGGAACGGTCGCCAGAGTGGCGGCGAGCACACAGCGTCTGTGGAGCCATTAGACAGCCAATTAGTACAGGATAAAAAGTTGGGGTGCCCGTGGGCAATTTGTCTTTTCATTCTGGCGGTTCCCTTCTATTCAGTGCTCTGAAGAAATGCCCTCAGTGTTTATGTAGGGTTTTTTTCATATACTGCTCTCGTGTCCTTTGGAGGAAAGAAAGTATTTATCTGTCTGAGAGTGAGCTAATATCAAACACAAGTTTGCAGTTGTTTTAGTTTTTTTTTTTTACTTCCTAGTAGTTGATGGCTTTTTCCTTAATAATGGTATTCTAATACCATCTTTACTATCAAAAAATGATATAAAGAAGGGTTATGTGAACCCTGATAACTTGAACACACTTTGGTCAGCAAGCCTCAAATGCATATTGGGAACTCTGGTTGCTCAGGTAAAGAATTCATACTTTGGAAATTAGAAGAAAGATTTTTGCTTTGAAAAATAATTAGCCATATATAATATCAGATTTTTTTTTTTACTGTTCAGCTCCTTTTTAACAAAGTTGCCAGTAATTTTTCTGGATGTTTTAAAGACCTGTATTGAGTCCTACATCTCATTAAATGAATATACACCATGAGTTAAGTAAAAGACAGTGCTTCCCAGAGAGGACTGATAATAATTTTAAAATAAACATCGAAAGTTTGGATATGACTCAGGGATAATGGGCATTACCAAAGATTATACTGTTGTTACAACCATCCAGAGCAAGTGGAGGTGGTGAATCAGAAAATCTTTTACATATTCAAAGACACACCTGTCAGAAGGTTGAATCAAGTCATTTTGATTTCTCATCTTTTACAACAGGAGCAGACATGAAGTGACGAGAGACGTTATGAGACATACTTCAGGAGTCCTTCACAATTTGGAGAGTAGCCTGGAAGAACACAGCCTGCTTTGGGCCCCACCTTGAGAAAGTAAGTGTTTGTGAAATGGTTTGATATTTAGAAGAACCTCAGATCTTGCTATTACAACATTTTAGATGTCAAAGACACAGATGGATAAATGCAAAGAAGCCTTTAAAAAAAGAGGAGTCTTTCAGATACTGAAGTTGCAATCCTGTATTGAATGAATAATCCACTCTAGAAATGTGGAAAATATTTAGTGAACAGCTGGAGTAACTGCAGTCGATTCATCACTGTTTTAACAGGGGATAGAGGTCAGCAAATGCTAACTGTGTTTAAGTGGGGATATGAAAATGAGTGTAATCAAGAATTTTTAAAAATATAAACCATCTGGTTAAAGCAAGAGAATTAGAGGATAATTTTCCAATATCAGAAGCTAAGCTAAGGGATAATTAGGAAAGCAAAAATATGAATTTTGAACCACTGAGAACATTTCAGCTATCAGCAGAACACACAATGAGGTTAACACAAGCCCTAGCTCCAGTTTTAGCAGAGTGGGGGACTGATATACTCATTTTCACCCCAGGCAGCACAGTGCTTCCCTGGAATCAGTGAAGCTGCTAGTGTATTCCTACTGCTGGGGAAGTGGCGTCCTGCAAAAATCTTTCTGACATGTTGCTTTGAAAAAGAACAACAGTGCAACACTAGGACTTTACAGAGCAAACCTTCAGCTGGGCTGTGAACACTGGTCAGATACACCTGCTTGGTTGAAACTGGTTCCTCTTTGACATTTTTACTGCCATTTATTATGGGCTTGCTTGTTTTCCCTCCACAGTAATTTGGTCTTAAATGAGTAATATAGGGGTTTGCACAAAATCAGCAGACTTGTAAAACACCCCCAACAAAAATGATAAAACTACTTCTAGCATCTTTCATTTCCAATCAATGAACAAATGAAGTTATTGGCTGAGTAAGGGGTAGAGAATTGTCAGGCTTTTTAATTCAACCATTCTTCTGGTCTGACTCAGCTGTCAGAGCTGACTTGAAGGGAATGGTTGAGACAACACGCAATCTGAGTTGTTAGAGGGCAAGGAAATCTATAGAATGAAAGCAATGATTATGACTTCCCAGGAACATTGATATGCTAAATGTGTGAGCAAGAAAGATATCTTGGATAAGAGTTTTACATAAATTCAAAATTTGTGTAAAAAAATAGCTTCTGAGGCCCACACAGAAAGCTTGCACTTGAAATGTTGGCTGCCTGGATACACCTCACCTATGTGAATTGTCTTGTGTGATTTTTGGTTGCTAAGGATGCTATCTCAAACAGACCAAGTTTCAGCTGGAGCCAGGAGCAGGCAGCCTACTGTTTCTGGTGGGGTGCGTTGTAGCCTGTCCTTATCTAATTTTTATTACTTTTGTAGCAGGGTATCAGTTCATGGAACTGGCAAAGCAATCTTTCTTGGGATGAAAGATTTCCCCTTCTTTTTCAGATGGGGAAATTGAGAATACCACCATGCAAGTTGAACTATTTACCAGTTTTATATAAAAAAATCAGAGCATAGTGTGTTTCCCAGGCCCAGGTTTTGTTAGGTTATGTCCACATCTGGGTCACAGCAGGTCAAAAAGGCACATTCAGACATAGCAGGTTATTACTAACAGTGGAACTGGGGCAGCACAAAGCTCAGTAGAGGTCACATGTTGGAGAAAAACCACACTAAACACACTGATATCATGGTATCGCAGTTATATAGTCATCAAAACCCAGTTAGTGTTAAGCTAACTGCAACGTAAACATACCCTTTGTGAAGATTTTCTGGGGAAAAATGGTCTCAATCTTTTTTTTTAGAAGATGTAAGAACAGACAGTACCTAAACTGTTGTGGTCCGCAGAGACACAGAGATGTCTGTGAGCCCCTATCTTCCGTGGGGGCTTTAAAAGTTTTCCCCGCAACCCCACTGTCACTAAAGAAGAGCAGGCTTGTTCCATCAGCGGATGGTTAAATCATTTCCCAGTATCTGTTCCGCTTCTGTAACTCTAATGTCCTAGGTCCCAGAAGTTTCTTTTCTTTCTTTATAAATTTAGACCTAACATAAGTACCAGAAAAATTCCTCTCCTTGCCTAAGTGTTGAAAACTGAGTTTAAAAGCGCTCTTTAAATAAGGCTACTTAGGAGAACACCTTGCAAGCTGTCTCCCATTTTAAGCATTCCCCCTAATCCCACAATGACAATTCTCTCTGTTTCCAAAGGCCTCTCTGGATGGGAGGAAGGAAAAGGGCACCTGTCTGTCCAATGGAGGCTGTGAGCTCCTGGCCGTTTGGATGTCTCTTCACCCTGCCTAGCCTACCCTTTACCCTCAGGTTATGCTATGTCACTGACAGCAAGATGCGCGTTGGCTATCGTTCTTTTAAACATGAGATTCACAGTGTGAATTTTAAAAGTCTTAGGCTGTGGTTGATCAGTGTGTCTTTTTGTGCTGCCACCTCTTTTTCCCCATCCTCTTCCAGATGTGCTGTTCGAAGTCATACTTGAAGGAAGTTTGTTACTAGTGACAGCCCAATTTCTTAACTAACAGTGACTCATCACAGTGACTCCAGAGATATGGAACTACTTTTATTAAAAAAAAAAAAATCCAGATAAGCTTATCTTTTCCTATATATGAACTGATAACTCTTGTTATTCATTCAAAACCTATGTAATTCCGCTTAAGCAGGGGGAAGGGGAATCAGAAGGAAAAGGATGCATCCTGTTAGAAAATGGAAAATACTGTATTTATCATCTTAAAAAGAACAAAAAGATCTGCGAGTTATGTGGGTTTCTGTGACAGTAATTATCCTTCTATTCAAGAATGAGTAATTACATTATTCTGCATGCGAGCTTCCCCCCTTCCCCAGTTATGTGGCGTGTGCAAGCAGGCACACACACAGGCAACGTGGTTGTGCCCTGAAGAATAAAACAAGGGTGCACTAGAAAAGGTAGTTCTGTTGATTTTTTCAATAATGGTGATTATGGTACTTTTTTCTTTATGCTGAACACTAGTGGGTGACAGGAAAGAAAGCTGGATTTTTTTCTATCTTTCTCATTAGGGAAGCAGGGTACCGCTCTACCTTGGCACCTGCCAGTGTGATGCTCTGGAAGTATTTGCTCCCTTCTCTCTGCACTGAGAGATACAATGAGAAAATATTGAGTACTAATTAACTTAGAAGTCAGTTGGTGAAACGTGTGTATAAAAGGAGAGTTTATGCACCATTCAGCACTTCTGAAGAATGCTCTCCGTGCGGTGGAAAGGGCATGTTTCCCACTCCTTTCACCTGTACTCACTTGGGTAAGGTGAACTGCATGTTGTACCTGCCCTTCTCTGCTGATTCAAGTTCAAGTGTTCTGTAAAAAGTTTAAAGCCTAGAGTCTAAATTCACTAGTTACAAGAAGTTTACTTTTAATTCATCTTCCTTCCTTTCCATACTGGCTGTGTAAAGCAGATGTAGTGCGAGGCCTCGCATGAAATAGTATCCAGTTTGGGGTGTCACATTTTGGGAAGAGTAATTGGAGAGGGAGTGGTGAAAATGATCAGAGCTCCAGTAAAGGTGGCATCTGAGGTCTACTTGCACTGAAGAAGGGATTGCTGAAGTGTGGCATGGCAGGTGTTGAAGACCATGAAAGGCTGCTGCAAGGGAAGGACTAGCTGCTTCTTGTCTAAGGTGGATGGGAGAGAAATGGTGGGCTTACACTGCATCAAATAGAAATTCAGGATACAGAAAAAACCCTTCAACTATGGATGCAGAAGTGCTGTGAGACCTCATTATTGCTGAAGATATTTAAAAAATATGTTAGACTGGCATCTGTTAAAAAGGAATTGGGATACTTGAGCTTGCTTAGGCATAGAGAACAGGGGTATAACTGGAATCCCACCAGTCCTGTGTTTTTACAACTGTATTAAATAGTCTATAGAGACATGGGAATCAACACCAGACCAGAAGATAGGTCCAACCTTACCATTTTGTCAAGTACCTGCAAGCAGAAATAAGCAAGGAGAAAGGTGCTTTCCCCCCTGCCCCTTAAAAGACATTGGTGACTGGAGTATTTGAAAGCTCTACCCTAACTTGCAAAGGCAGAATTTGCTTTCCTGCTGCTTTCACAGACACTATGTGACGGTGCAAATATATTTCTGAGTTTCTGTGTAAAAGCATACAGGATAAAAATAAAATTACATTATATCTGGATCCGTGAAAGCTGTGGGTGGGTGGGAGGGCTGCTGCCAAAGTCCTGATTTTAAGCTTCATTGGAGAATTGGGGAGAAATTGCAGCTCCTCAGTGAGATTGATTCCACGACTGCTCAGCTTGATAAGCTCAGCAGAAGATCAGCAGGAAAAAAAAATCCTAAAACCTGTGGGGGTTTTTTGTTTGAATAAAAGCCCATGTTACGAAACTGTAGTACTGCTTGTTAGTAGCTTTGCTGCTTGACACAAACATTACCCATCAGCTGATAGTGTTAGTGATTATTTAGTATTACAGCCTCTAATGAACAAATACAATGATAAATTCTTGCAGAAAATACAGTTGTACTTTGCACTGGCTACTTTTTTAAACTTGTTTTGTGTTTTCTAGTTAGGCATATAAATAGGATTCAGCAATAGAAAGATTTTTCTCTGTGGTTGGGATAGAAAAAAGGGTTGTGTACATTTACTTCATAGTTTGAGAATTCAAGGGCACAGAGGAGCTTTTGGCATGTACATCTTGGCTTTAACGGGAACTGGGAAAGCTACACCAGGCTTCGTTGTGTTTTTCCTGTAGATCTCCATTCCCTTTGCCATTTCTCCTCCCTCTTTTCAGTCGGGCTTTGAAACTCCTTACGGGCCTGATACAGCATTGCTCTAGGAGTTTCCTCATAACCAAATCCTGTCACATGAGGATACTGCTAAGAGGAGAAAAAGCCCTAACAAGTTCTAGCAGTGCCAAATTACATTCAGTTCTTGTATTTTCACTTGGCATGGTAACACTTCCAAAGAGCGATTGTTTCACAATCAGAACTTCTGCAGCCTGTTCATTTCCTTTCTCTTACTTAGCTGTTCAGAGACCATCAGACATCAGGCAAGCCAATAAATGTCCATCTGAGCAATTACATAGCATAAACATCGAGGAGACAAACTGTATTTTTCTTGCAAGTACGAATTAAAGAGACAAAACTGATAGCATCACTAGAAATAATTAATTTGCAGGGCAACTCTTTTCTCTTTAATGAGCTTTGGGTATTAACTAAAATAAAAATCCTGATTTTAAGAAAGGTTTTCTCCTAAAATAATCCCTCTGTCGTGACAGATTTGGGACACAATTCTCTTAAAGAAAATTCGGTGCTTGCAGCCATGATTCATGCGACCTTTTCAGCAAAGTACTCAAGAATATGCTAGTTCTGCCTAGGCTGTTCAGACTTAAAGTTATGCTAAAAGTTGTATTTATAAATCAGGAGCTTGTGCCTGCATCATTTGGAATAGAAGCAAGTCTCCTTTTAGGCTAGTCCCTGCAAGAAATACTGCTATGCGTAAGGATTTCAATGGCTCTTCCTTTAGGATTGAAGGGATCCTAAATCCTTCAATCCTAAGGATCACCAGTAACATTATTTAAGATGCTCTCAATAAAGAAATTGAGGGTTTATGGCTCTTCCCTCTGATCAATATTAAAAGAAAAGAAATTCCTTTACGCAACACAGCAGATGTGCAAAAAGATGACTGATGCTTAATGTCCATGTTGATAGCCATCTGATGCACAGGGAAGTCCTGAGCAAGAGGGATTTCTGAATCACAGAGCACCGAGAGAGGAAGAATGCCAATTTGCTAAGAAATTGGTTTTGGTGGGATACTTGTGAAAGTGGTCAAAACCAGCTGGGTCTGGTTAGCATGTCTTGCAGTGAATTGCAGAAATCTGCCAGCTTCATCCTTTGTTTCAGGGTCTGCGTGCAATATGGAAGTGAAGAAGTGACATTAAGCAAATATTATTTGAAGTCTCAGATTAGTTGCTGTCCTTAGCAGGACTTTCAATCATTCTCATCCCGATAAACTCCAGGTGTTCAGCAAAAGGGTCCATGCAGATGAGTCACAAAGGCTAAAACTGCTGTCTTTAGATATCTGTGGTAAAAAAAGTGTCTATGTGTACCAGTCTCCCTAGGCTCCCTTTATAAAAATTGGAAGATAATTTAACCCTATTTTTGGCATCTGCTTTAAGATGGTGTGAATTACACCTTCAAAATGCTTCTTTCTCTTTTTTGATTAGGAAAGCAGCCAGTGGTGACCAGCTTAGGAACAGACATTCAAGTAACATCTCTATCAGGTTAGAAGACATGAATCTCAGACAAAAACATGAATGTACACAGTGTGCCTGGATGCACATCCCTTTTGTCGTGGTCCTCTGCTGATGTCAAGTGGCATCTGGCTGGGCAGTGCCACGGGGCTCTCTTGGGCTGCAGGTTTGCCCTTCACTCACCTGGAAAGCAGATAAGAAGGAGGGAGGAGAGGGGCCAGCTGCTGCCCAGCTCTCGTCCCAGTATGCAATAGGAATGTGGCTGCAGAACCCCACCACGCTTGAGAAGTGGCACCTGTTTTGGGGTCCCACTGCACAGAAATAGCCAATGTGCCTGCTACGAAAAGGCTGTAGTTCAATTCCCAAGACAACACGCAAGTACTGGGTTGGCACCCCTCAGCTGGTGGCCTCACTCCCTCCTTACATGATGCTCAGGGCTGAAAAGCAAAGCACCGAGTTTCTTCTTATTTTAATTTTCAGGTATAGGAAACTATTGCTTAGCAGGGGAGGCAGGGTTAAAGCAAAACCTCTGCTTAAAGCCCTAAGTATCTTCTTTGGTTACAGACCTACCACCGCGTTAACACCAGCAGTCTGGCAACACACGAGGCATTTCTCCAGCTGAGGACTTTTTGTGGGGGCAGCAATAGCAAGGTGGGCCACCCTTCTTCATTGTTCTTTGACTTTGCTTTTAGGTTATTTCAAAGAGAGGTTAATAAAGACTCTTTGAGTGAGGCTTGCTTTCTGTGATCATTTTCTGATAATATTGTTTGTTTTCAGCCTGGCAGTAGGGTTGTAGAATGAGGTCCCCCTGGACCTCCATGACTTTGTATTTCACCTGGCAGTAAACATCTCAGCTCCTTCCCTTGTCACTTGATCTGGGATAAAAGAAACCTACCCAATTCTTAAGAAAAAAAAAAAAGAAAACAAGAAAAAGAAAGGAAAAAATCTCTGAGGGAAGGAATGGTTAGGGAAGATGGGATGTATATTGCACTGGGTGGCCATTTTCTGGCAAAGCGAAAGCAAGCCCTGAAGTCAAACTCTGTTTATTAAGCAAACAAAATGTTTCATGATGCGTAGTGCGCCTGACTCTGCAGCAAGCAGCAGACAGAACCTTGAAACAACCCTGTGTGCCAGGCGAGGGGTGAGATAGCATTACAGTTCTTCAAGCTGTAAAAAGAAACCTTTGTACCAGCTTTGGTGCAATATTTGGTTTGCTTGTAAAAAAATCCAGTCTTCTATAATTTATTGTAGGTGTAATGAAATATGTTTAATTTGATGGAAAGTCCTTGATAAGATACCAGCTGTGGCAGCATGTGGGTGTTTCCTAACTGGCATTTGAGAAAGCCAACATGATTTAATCAGAGCTCATTTTAAGTTGACTTGTAATTGCCTGCACAGGAAAGGTAAAAAGTGAGTTCCTCTGTAACTATGAGATTCTGTTCTCCACATCCAGCTGGAATATAATATTGCTGCATTGGCTTGTAGGCCTGTGGGGTTTAAATAGTGTCTGCAATCTGGTGCCATGCTGATTTACTAATCCTTGATCTTAGTTGAACATGATCACAGTCCCTGCTTCTGTTCATAAGGGATAGGCTTACTGTTAATTGACAGGCTTTGGCATCCGACCAAAAGAGCCGCAATGTAGAAAAGGAACTAAAACTGAGCAGAGGATGTCTTAGACAAGCCAATTTGGGGGGGGGGGGGAAATCTATATAGCAGATCTTTATGCCAAAAATTATTTTCTGTTTTATTGTTTCATTAAAACTACAGTATGTGATTTGCATTTTAACATGAAACTAATAAAAACAGAGTAATCTGAAATGTGTTTGCAGGGTGATTAAGTAACTAAGATGTGGTGTTTGGAATCTTCCCAGCTGTTCTGCTTTCCATTTATTTAATTATTGTGTGAACTTTCATGTTTGTGTCTGCTCACAGAAACTTGTGTGCAATTGTACATGCTACGCATACCCAATCTCATATTTGTGATACTGCTCACAGATTTTCAAAGAGATTCTATCCATGGCTTGGGGGCCATGTGCCATTTTATCCAGCCTGATTGAAATTTGATGGAAAAATGTTAGTGTGCTGTAGTTTCTTTTCCAGTGCCTCCCCAGAATTTCCAGACTATCTTCTTATTCAGAACTATGTTTGCCCCAGGTTTTGATCCCTTTCTCTAGCTTTCTAAACCTGGCGAAGCTTCAGAAAAAAAAACTATTGTCAGGATAGGCTGAAATCATTTTAGATGCTTCTGTCTACATTTCTGCACTGCTGGCCTTGCTGTCCTCAAAAGCCTTCAGTATGGCTGAACTTGCCAACACACTTGTGCTTGTTTGATGATAACTTTAAACCCGTATTGTGTTTTGGATGTGTCAGTTATGCTAATTGCAGCCCACCTACCTACAGCCAAATATAAGTGCTTTGAATTCCCTGGAAACTTGTTTTTACACAGTGAGCCAAACTTTGAGGAGTTTCCTGCCTAGTTTCATAATTTAATCTAACCAAGGGAAAAGACAGGTACTCTTTTAGGATTTTGGGGATCAGTTGTAACAGATCTTTCACGTCTGTGCTAGGGAGGAGCAGACTAGGAGCCATCCTTCTTGTTAGGCAATGTTTTTTAGGTTTAATGAAGAGGAGTGCAAGACTGAAAACTGAATAACTTATTTCATGCTGAGCCAGGGCTGAACTGTGGAGCAGGACAGTGCATGGCATCTCTAAAAGTCTCAGATCAAACTCAAGCCAGGAGAGACTACAGTGACTTGGAGTCAACTCTGAGTCTTCCCAGTTCTTGACTGCCTTGGATGTTCAGGTGTCGCTCAGACAACCAAAATTACTCTGGGGCATGTTCACTGATAGCCTTCCAGCTTTGTCCAACTGATTGCACCATTACGTTGTATTTCAGAAACACCATGTTTTGCTACTACCATGCAAACCTCTAGCTGGTGTGTTTTCCACACTGGCTATACAGAAGATTCCTTCCAAAGTGGCTGTATGACTACCTTGCAGTCCTCATGCAAAATAATTTATCCCTACTATGTGCTTACCTAGGGTGTTTAGAGATGAATACTGTGATATTAAGAGCCATTTTATGAGTGTGTGTGTGTGTAACCCGCCTGTGGATAGTGGGCAATGATGTCCACACCGACGTGAGGCTTTTGCTCTCAAGATACATCAGTTCAATATAAAAATCAAACCTTCCTCCAAGCCATTCCATGGTCTTTGTGGTGGTGCTAGGCCTCTGTGGCCACAACAGGCTACCTGAGCTATTGCCAGGTAACCGCAGGTCTGTGACTCAGTGTAAGCCTCTGTCTTAATGACGGGGATCAGTTTATACTGTGAAGTGTTGCACATGGATGAAGGGTTCACATTCACCCTTCTGCGTACCTACTTTCCCAAGCCCTGTGAAGGTCTTCCAGACTCTGAGGTCAAAACCTCACTATCTCAGGCTTAGTTAGCAGTGCCACAGCAATTTTCCCCTTGTCATCTAACCAACTGGGTGATGTCAATGTTTTGGTGTCTGTGGCGTCTCTGTATGTCTCACTTGCCATTGGCCTAACTGGTTTTAGCCAAATCTCATTTTCACCCCTGCCATTTCTGCCAGCCATATCGTCATGGAAAGGATGACTCCCTTTGTCCATTTCCTGTGAAGGGTTTTATAAGCATGCTGTCCCATGCCTGGGGCCTTGGTCTTCTATGTGACCTGGATCTGGTGTCAATCAAAATCAGAGAAGTCATTCTTCAGCTTACCTATGGTGGTGTCCATGACCTTGCCCCAGTTATTCTGCGACAAATCCTCTTCTCTGGCACCTCTATTGCCTGGATTATGCTAGAATATGGCACGGCTCTTTCCAGTCTGTGAGCCCTTATGTTTGTCCAGGAAGACAAGAGCACTGGAGTGAGGAACTAGGGAGAGGCGATGCTGTACACCAGATCCTCATCCTATTGTGGATTCATATGCCGTTGGGGTGCGCAGCTAAACACAGGAGCTGGGAGACGTTCCTCTGTTCAACACTGGAGAAACGAGATCGAGCATTTTTCTTACCTTCTAATTATTCTTCATAAAGCAATATTTAGACAGCAGTGCAACTTCAGGACAAAAAAGCATAATATTTTTTATATCAGACAATTGCCAGTGGTTCTCCTTACTGACTTCTGGGTATCCTGTGGTTGTGACAATCCAGATAGTAAAAAAACTTTGGCTTCTAACCAGAAAGGCCAGTGAAAACACAGTATGGGCTGTTTCTGGAACTGTAAGAGAAGGTGAAAGCCTCACACCTTGTCTTAGGTTTACTGGACTGTCCATTTAGCTCTGAATTGATAATAACAGTTGTGCATTTTTGAATAATCTAAAAATAATCCTGTGATCACTCAGGAGAGATCATTTGAATTAATAGAGGTATGAAATTGAAGTGGATTAGCTAAATGACATTAAAACTCTGTGTGTACATTCTCATTCAAAATCAAAATGGGCTTAGTTCTTACTTTCATTTATTTCCTGCTGTGACGGTTGAAAAGTGCTTCAAATCAGGGTGACTTTAATTCTGAATAGGAAAACACACAGAGGAGGTAAATCTGTTTTACCTAAGGTGCATTAATAAGTTAACTTGCATTAACTTCTTTAAGAAAATCTCTTATCTTGAATGAGAGAACATATTTGCTTGATGCTAAAAGTTGAAAAATGGTTTGTCATGAGAGAACCATAAAAATGTGAGGTGAAAAATAAGGTCTATTCTCAAAAAAGTTATTTTTAAAAAATCCCTATAAAATTTAGGAGAGTTTCTAATTAAACAAATTGCCTGGAAAATTCATCTGTCCCCTAAAGAGTTGTTGTGTTCAATTTGGAGACAACACTCAGCCATTACAGTGTGAAACATTTGCTTTAATTGCAAATCTCAGAGCAGGCTCCTCCGGGACATTGCTTCCCACCTTACATTAATAAGACTTGACTGTGAGGGGCACCTGCAAACAGCTGACAACTGTCTTATTATAAATATTTTATTAAAAGAACTTATTTTATAAATAGCTTTGTGTATCGGCAGAGACTTTTGACTAATGTTGGTAAATGTTAGCTACAATTAAGTAGTTCACTAATAATTCAAAGCTGGGGAAAGTTATCCAAAGGATGCTAAAAAAAAAATCTCGAGTTAGAAATGAGGACATGTATGTTTAAAGATAGCCCTGGGGAAAAAAAAAAAAAAAGTATTGTAGTGAGAATGTAATGTATTTATAGAGCTCAAAAGGGTGTGCTCTGTGAAGGTATTGATAGGCAGTCTGTCCTTTTTTCAAGTCTTATCTTCAGGGTAGCAGAGCTCAAATGTGCCAAACACTTCTCGTGTTCAACTCTGATTGCATCTGTGCAATTTTCTCTGAGATTTATGTCTGGTGCAAATGAAAGCAGTGGGCATTCGATCTCATTGTCTCGTTATATTTAACATATTTGTTAGATTAACCGATTGCTTAAATGTTTTTATTCTTATCACATCTGCAGTGCCAAAACTTCACTGATCAACAAAAGGATGCTGGCTGGCTGGATAACAAAGTGACTGCTGCTTCAGGCAAGAAACGCAGACTCAGAAGTGCGACCACCCCAGCTAGGAGAGAACAGAGCCCGTGTTCCTACTGAAGGCACATTCCTGGTATTGAGAAGGAGGGACAAGCATTGTTTTAAGATTTTTCTAAGGGTTCTTGGGTATGCAACCCCTCACATGCACACTTTGCTTCTTCATTTACAAGAGAGACTGTAGAAAAGACAAAGACATCTGGAGCAGGGAAGGCAAATGAAGCAGTAATGGGGCAAAAATGTTCACACCTCAACTTTTGCCAGTGTTTTCTCAGTGAAAATGATCTTGCAGAATATTTCGGTACCATGCTGCTTACACGTGCTCTGCTACCCCAGTGCACATCCAAGTTAACTGAATGTCGCTGTCGATCACGGATATAGGAAATCCATTCTTGTTACTGTCTTTGTGCTACAGATCTTAATTCCTGAGGCTTTTGGTAAGCAGCTGTAGCAGTTTGCTTGAAGTCAGGTTTCTTTAGCTTTCTGATGTGACTTGTGGGGCCTGGTGTTCTCAGGACACACAGCTGGGTCAGAAGAAATGATGCCTGCTGTTCACCAGCTGCTCCTCTTTCTGGTGCGGTTTGGTGCTCCACGACGCTGCACTGCTGGCCTTTGGGAGAAGGTGAGTAATTTAGTCCTTGACTATGCTTGGTCATAAAAAGCCTTTCGGCGTTGCATAGCATGACTATGCGCTCATCGGTAGCCTCTGGGCAGTTGGGTGATTGAAGTGATCTTTATTTATGTTTTTGATTTGTTGCACTTGCCAGGGTACTGTGAGGCTGGATGAAATACTGTATTTACTCTTCAAGTTTTGCTCTGAGAAGTTGTAAATGGTGGATGTGGGAGATAGAAACCAGCAATGTACCCTCCTACACACTTTCATTTGTCTGGTTTCAGTTTATCAAGTGCCCTTTATCCCTACCATTAAACACTGGTTCATTTTTCATGGCTGCTGCAGAGAGGGGCTTGAGAGGGATTTTGAAAGAGAAGTAAATATAAGCCTTATGAATCAGCTCACTTTGAGACCTTCTAGACCAAAAATAAGTTACTGCAGTAACCTCCTAGGTCAAACCAAGGCTTACATCCTAGCCAGCAAGAAGAGATCAATGGAATGAGATGAACAAGAGGAATAAACAGAGAAAGGCACAAGGTTAATTAGGAAGGATAAGGCAAAAACATTGAGCTTGACAGAGTGAAAGAAAGGAAACTGGTAAACTGGTTTTGGGGCAGAACATCAGGCAAGGAAAAGGACATTAGCCATTTTCACTGTAAAAAAATGCAGTGTAAGCCAATTATTCTAGCTTCACGTTTAGTCATTTGAGCAAATTTTTTTTTGCCTGGCTTGTCCCAGGAGAGTTTGCACTATCCTTTTTATGGCCAGGGATTTCCATTCCCTCTAGACTTTAAAATATGTTTTTCTAGTCATGTGAACAAGAGAAGTTTATGGAGATGTAACAGGTACCATCGGCGCAGTGGCACAGAAGCAGAGGCTATCTGTTCCAATGTCAGGCTCTGTGTGCCTAATAGTGATTTTCATGGCCACATCCTTCGGTGCCCCCACTACACTTCTTTCAAAACACATAAAGAAGGTGGAGCCTGAATACTGGAAAGTCTAGGTAATTTTAAATTTGCTTCTCATCCAACTTGAATGTTATTGTTTAGATTGTGTGGGCTGCCTTTAGGTTTCTGTACATAATGTAGTTTCTTACCCAGAAAACAATGGATAAACTTTGAAACCATATACATTTCACAATGCCTACAAAATCCACATAAAATGGACATCTTCTAATGCCCAAATATGCTCATTTAAAAGTTGGTGGGGGAATTGTCCAGGATGTACAATATCACGCCAAGGTTTTGTTCAGAGCAATTTTTTAAAATGAGGCTTTTGTTGCTGTTGTTGTTGTTTTTGTTTTAAATCTTTCAAAATAGGATTTGATGCTGATCTGCTGAAAGGCCTTATCCAGCGGTACTGCTGGCACTAAGTCACAGTGTAAACACAGCCTGGCAGTACAAGTCACAATGGACCACAGCTTGAAAATTATTGGCCTAGCAGCCCAGAAGCAGGAGCTCTCAGAGCTCTGCCTTTGATTCTCTTTTCCATTTCCTTTCTGAATTTCATCATGAACAGTATTAAAGCCAACTTTCTGCTTCTTGCTTTTGCCTGAGTAAAGGGAAAAGTGCAAGCACAGAAATACACTACTTCCCTCCCACCCCCCATAAAGTCTTTATTCAGATGCTCGTCAACCTAATTTTTCCTTCCTTCTCCTCTTTGCTCACAGGCTTTCAGGTCTCCTTCGCCATATCCCCCTGCTTCTGTTAGCATTGCTCCTTTGTGCCTCATGTTGTTTCTTTTCTCAGAACGACCTGCTGATGTGCCAGCATGCTGAGCAGAGGGGCTGGAGTGAGTGAGAGCCCTGCCAGCGGTGGAAAAGGCAATGCTGTGCCTCAATTCGATGCCACACTTATGTTCACTGATTATCGAGAGGTGCTGGATCCAGTCGAGCCACTTCAGCTTGGTGTTACAGCATATCAGCAGGTCAAGAAGGGAGCCCCAGGCCCCAGTGTAACTTGATTTGGGAAAGCATCCCGTGGCAGACACGGGCTTGCTTTCTTTCTGATCAGGGGGAATTCATCCCGCTTGTGTCTGTCCAACAAGACACTTTTGAGACTATGTGATCGTACTGCATCACTTGTCTGCCTGGTAGCACACAGAAGATGGTGCTAAGGGTTTGATCTCCTGCATTAGTTCCTTGGATGCCCTCCAAAAGACATCAGCTTAGGCTCTTGGTTGCAAACATCAGCCTGCAGCAAGCATCCTCTGTCCTGCTGAAGGCTAGAGCATTTTGCCTTACTTTGGGGTGCTGTGACAGTTGCTGTCTCTCAGCTGGGACACAGTGGCTGGTTAAGCTGCTGTAACCTTCTTTACATCTGCCTGTGGCTCTCCAGAATGAGAAAAATGCTTTGCATTGCTTGTTTTCACCAGTATTTTGAGGCCACTGATATTGCATGTGCCATTAAGTTGGCTTCACTGTGCCATCATGGTCACCTACAAGGGTAGCAGTTCTGTGTTGGGTTTTCAGTCACTCTGATCATGTATATCCCATTGGTATGACACTTCAGTATCCTAATTGTTCCTTGGGTTTGTGCAACATTTCTATTCCCTCTAACCCAAATCCAAAAGCTAGTGTTACTTAGCCTATTGAGACTGCTAGCAGTGAACAGAATTTTCATTTGAATTTTTGTTTGGGGCATTAATGTTTTCGCATAAGGAAAGCAATTTGTTGCTTCAGTTGATGTGGCACACAGTGTTGAGCTGTCTTTGCAGGTTGATTGCTGGACAGATGGGCGTAGTTCCGTCCTGCAGTTAATGATGCTGCAAACCTTGTCCTCAGCTTGTCTGCAGACTGCTGCAAACCTTCAAATTCTGTGCTGGTCAGAAAAACTTGGTAACATGGGCTTCACTTCATGCATGTATGGTACAGCTCTTTGGATTATAATCTATCAAAGAGTTTCCTACTTTTTTTTTCTTGGCATAGTATGTTGTACACTTTTATAGGTAGCCTCAAACTCCCAGAAACTTTTATTGACAGGCATGTAATTTTGCATGTCCTTAGTCTCTGCATCCTTTTTAATATGATTACTTTTGCTGTGAATGGTTCTAAGTTCTTTTCCCAGAGTTCATCTGTTGAGATACATATATCTCAAAGCAGCTATTTCACAGAAATTGTAGAACAGTCTGATCACCAGTACAGAATGGACATTTTTTCTTTGAATTAGTCAATGGAAATGTTAAGTCTCCAAGTCTTCCAAAGGGTTGGGAGAACTATGACAGAAATATAAAAAAGTACCAAGCAAAAATTGCAGAATCTCTTTTCTTATGTGACAACTTCATATTTCACAACACAATCTGTCAAGTTGACTTTCAAGGTCTTGTCTTAGTTTCCAGTCAAATCTAATTCAGTAGACTTTTCTTAAATTTTGGCCCAGGCAAACATGTTAAGTACAATTGGTAGTACAAGGGTTTTGTGTCTCATTCTCACCTCAAGGAAGAGTGTTGTTTGCTTTAATGGATTATGTTATGGCTGGTCGGATGCCATGTTTATTTACGGGTGATTCTGCAGAACATTTAATTGGTGGAACAGAGAGCTCCCAGATTGCGTCCAGGTGATGCCCTGACTTACAGCCATATTGGCTGAAGCAGAAGGTCAGATCCAATGCTACAAGGGTTAAATAGAGAGCCCTGCCATGTCAAAGGGGCTTTTAGCAGGGAAGAAGAGTAAAGGGGCTTGATCAGCAGTCAGTCTTAAATGCTTCTGAGTCATGCTTCTCTCTGGTGCCAGCCCAGAGAGAGCAATACCTATGATGGGACGGGAATGCACGAGCAGTTCTCCTTCTAGGCAGGAAAATACAATTTCCTTCTGTGGACAACTGCCAGTGCCTAGAGAGAGCAAGGAAAAGCTATTAGGTCTTGATGATCCTGCTCTGGGTGGGATTTCCAGGGCAAAGGCCCTCTGCAACCTCCCTTGTGTTCCCAGGAGGAGCTATCTACCCTGACTCAGGTTAACAACGATCTTCTGTTCTCTGCTGGCACTGCACCAAACAGAGCTTCTAAGTTAAGAGCCCCTTTTTGATAACACAGGTAAATCTAAAAAGATTCCACAAGAATTGATGCAGTTTTTTATATCAATGCAGACTTGCACATAGGAAGACAGAGAAGGAGAAAAGTAGAAGAAAAGAAATAAGAAGAAAAGAACAGAAGGAAAGCAAGAAAACCTGACCAAAGCTGACACCAGGGACTGACTTCATTCATCCGAAAACCTCAGGACAAGTGAAGTTCCCCTCAGTTTACACAGGAGAAAGTGAAGTTTGCTTGCTCTCTTGCACTCTGTCTTCTCACTTCTTAACATTCTCCACAACTTCTGTCTTTAGTCAGTCATCCTTCCTGTAAGTTTCTAAAAATTGTAATTGGACAATCATCCAGATACTGAAGGATGCATTTGTCAGAGGAGTTCCTGGAGATACAGCCCCTCTTTGATGAGATTGACACTTGCTATATTAAAAAAAGGACTACTAAAGATATTATTTGCTTGTAATAGAAATTCTGGTTTAACAACAACTATTTTTAAAAGCCCTATAACAAAATATATGTTCTTGTCCATGCATATTCCTGTATTTTATTTTCTGTATGAATTTAGGAATATGGTGATTTGCATGTGTGTCTTTTTGGGAATTCAGGCATTAGCCTGCATGCCTACCTGAAAGATCCCAAATGTGTAGGCACCATTTGAACTCATTTCTCCAAATTTGTTTCATTTTTCCACTCTCTGAGTGTGCAGGTGGCTCTTAGTCACATGCAAAAGCCCCACATGTAACAGTGCTGAGCCATAGCCAAATACTGTTGTAATTTGGGTTTCAGGTATTTCCACTTTTATGTACTGTAATTAGTTCATAGTTCTTCTCTCAGAAACTCTATTCATATCTACCTTGGCATCTTGCTTGCTACATGTTCTAGGCTGCAAAAAACTCTCCTGGGGGCTCTTCCTTCAGATTCAGCATTATCACGTGGATTTTTGTGGCTTTAATAATTTTTTTCAGATGTCATATTTTTCTCATGATGCTATGGTACTCTCGTGTTGAATTCCTGTGGTGCATTCTTTTATTCATGCCCTGGGAGAGCTTCTTTCCCTTTCACTGTTACGTTTGGTTTTATTTGTTTAGTTTAATTTCTTACTTTTTTTTTTTTTCTTTCAGGCACTGCACGTAGAAAATGGTGTCTATCTTATCTTCAGCTTGTGCTAATTTTTTTCTTCACATGCTGTGACTTTCTGCTAGAGCACTGATTTGTCATGGTAAATTATACATAGCTCAGTGTCATGTGGATTTCTGTGCTTTAAGTTGCAGAGTTCCTTCACTGTTTTCATTAGAGTCTAGCACCTTTCACCAAACACTTCTTTCTTTTGCAGCTCAAAAAAAAAAAAAGTAAATACTGTGCTGCTTCTTCCTTAGCTGCTTTGTTGCAGACCCTACAGAAGCTTTTTTCAGCAACATCTATGCAAACTACTATTTATCCAGAGTGTGTGCTGAGAAACATCACAAATCATTTTTCAACGAGAAGTGGGAATTTGAGAAGCACTATGACATCACAAATCATTTTTCAACGAGAAGTGGGAATTTGAGAAGCACTATGACATTCTCCTTTTGACTCTTGATCCTGGCTATGTTTCTCAATTACTCTCTGAGGGCTTTGCAGTGTGATTACTGTTACTGGGTATGATTTATTTTGGCTTTGGGCTCGTTCGCTGCGGGCTTCTTGGATGGTTCAAGGCCACCGAGGCTGTGTCTGGTGGAACGGAGCTCCCCAGAGGACTGCTCTTTGCTGAGTTACAAGAGCTCAGCCTTTACTGTGCTGTGCAATTAAGCCCATGTTGTGTTGAGCAAGCGGGGAGGCATCTTCTCCTTCCTATTGAGATGAAGTTGCATGAAGGGAAATTTGCTATTGGGAAAGGACAGAAGAGGTAGGAAATTGTCCTGGCCCGGTTTCTCCCTTAGAGCTTGGAAAACACACATCTTTTGGTAGGTAAGTCAACATTTTTGCCAGGCCAAAGGAGGAACTGAGTCAATGTCTGCTGGCGTAGGTACATGGCAAGAGACGCCCATAAAGAGCTGTATCGTAGGCCTTATGATACTGGAATGGCTCTGGGTACAATCCCATTGCAGATGCTACTTTTTGAGCCCTTGCTGCTACAAGAGGGTGACGGGCTTTTGGTCCTTCCTTAACCAAAGACTAGGGGAGCTAGAGGGGGGTAAGGAAGAGGAGGCTGTGCCCATCTCAAAAGAGGTGAGGTTCCACCTGTGAGAAAACTGAGTGAAGAATGGAGTGATATTCCTGCTGAGCTACATCAGCTCTTCCCATCTTCCTCCACCACTCCCTGGACTGCAAAAGCCGAAACCAACTCTCTCTCGCAGTGGAAACAACCAGTTCAAGGACTGTTTTGTACACAGAATAATTGAACAGGTGAGCTGAAGAAAATAATTTTTCATGGACTTCCTAGCTCCAAATTATGGTTGTTGCCTTGTAACCAGGCAATTCTTCAGTGACAGAGGGAGGAGCAGATAAAGGCCAAGTAAATAGTGTGTACACGTCTCTAGTTCAGTGCAGTAGGACAAAAGATGAAGTCAGAGATGCATATTGAAAAGCTGTAGCACCATGATGAAAAGTGTCCTGATTTGCTTTAAAGTGAGGGTATAAGCTTTGGTCTCAGAAGGGGGTGCTATTACCTCATCTGATTTCTTTGTATTTTATATGTATATCTATATGTTTTGCATGCATATGTATGTATATGGAAACCCACAGAGGTTTTAAAAGCAAGCTAAAACATTTGTTTCCCTTTGCCCTCTGCTTTAGTTCAAGGATTTTTTTGGAACAATGATAACAAATTTGCTGCTTTTTTGTTTGTTTTAATGGCTCTCTAGTGCAATATGTAAAAAAAAAAAAAAGGATTAGATTTCCAGTGATATGAGATTCTTTCGAATGAATCTTTTTGAATTTTCAAGGATTTGAAAATCCTTGAAAAAGGACAAACAGAGGAACAAGAGGAAGAAAAGGCACAGAAAAGTAAGGTATTTACTTCATACTGTACAGTGTTTAAAAAAATCTACTGTCTTGTGCAGGAAGTGAAAGCAATATATTCAAACTAACTGTGTCTTAATTAGAAACACTAGGTTGAAGTCAATGGATTTTACTAAGTGAAAAATGTCATATTTTAGATTACAAAATCTGAAAATTTAAAAAGTCTGAATATTGTTGCAGTATTTCCACTATTTTTTAATTCCTGAAATTCTTTGTTGGATATTAAAATAGACTTGTTAATTTCTTACGTCTTTTGGCCACTTATTTTACTTGCACCTCTAAATTAAAAAAAAGCAATAGTTGTGTGTATCTGTCTTGGACACATTGCTAATGAATGTGACTGACTGACTTTCTTTTCCTCACACTTGCCTGCCCCTGCTAATGCTTAGAGACATGTCACTTCTTCCCTACCAAAGCTCTGCTTTGGAAAATGATACCTGGAAATGGAGCCTCTCTCTCTTCACTGCAAACCCAAGGCAAGATGGAGCTCAGGTACTCAATACCCTGGTTAGACTGGGCACAGCAAACAGTGAAAGCTGTGCATGCAAAGGATCCTGCTTAATCTGCAAAGTTCCTCTAGCATCCTTAGCAGATACTGGAGCAGGAAGGCCATGCTCACTGGCAGAAATTCATAACCATCCGCGAGGAAACCTGACACAACTTGTTTATGGGCTGCAGCTGTACCTTTGGAGAACGGCCTTGCCCTCATGCTGCTGGTTTGCAGGGCTGAGAACTGTCTCCCTTATGCGATTAAGTCACAATCCTGACTTAAGGGCCAAAACACGGCCTTGGTGTTAACTGCTAATAATTAAACAACCATATCCTGCAGCACCACAATTAGCAGCAGGGTTTCTGTTTATTTGGGATTAAGACCATAGTCACGTTCTGGGTCTTACAAGTGAACACAAACCCTCCTAATCTTTCCACTGTGTGGAGCACCACTTCCCACAGATGCCTACGATCCAGACTTCCTGCAAAAACCACCCATTGGCTTCAGTGGGTGCTTTGCGAACAAGAATTTTCATGATGGTCTGTATTTTACATAGGAATCTTCTTTTGCAGACATTTGGTTAGTGTCTCTGAAATAATGTACTGTCCTTAGTATCCTGAGGATTTTTCCTTCTAGGTTTCTTATGCCCTATCTATCTCCCTTGTGGTAATTTCAATATCTGGTTACATGGAAAGGAGCATGAAGACAGTGTTAAAATGATATCAAGACAATAACCTTGCCCTTTATTCCTCACTTATCCAGAAGTCAGAGTTGGAGTTTGGATACAAGAGGAATTGAATGTGGAATTTCAGAAGAATAGCAGCAGCTCTTTGTAAGTACTTCCCAAATCCTAGTCTTGCAGTTCTGTGAATTGTTTCTTCTCACTAGGGACAGAAGAGGACTAGGTTTACCACAATCTTAGATGTCTACCTTAGGGTGAGATGGAGTGCCTCTGGAGATGCATGTTTCTTTCCAAGATGATAAAGAAACCCTAATTTTAAATCTAGACATCTGACTTTTAAATGCTAAAACAGATTAATCCTACCCTATCTGAGACTCGTGGGAAGACAGTCTGGCAATTTTCAAGTAATTTTTAAAAATCTCTTAATCTAGCCCCAGAGAACTGGCTAGCATCGTGTTGACTGTTCCAGTTTTTTTTCCTTTTCTTTCTTTTCCTTTGTAACTTCTATATGTTGGAGCTAAGCTAGGACAATAACTACGCACAAACTTTATATATGCATTTAAATGAACACTCAAGTGTAAGTGAGTGACTACTCACATGCTTACAGTTAAACCCATAAATAAATTTTTGCAGGGCCAAGGGGATTAGGTTATACGCTCAGGCAATAAACCAATTTCTTCACGTCTGGGATCTGCTTGCAATTCTGGACGTTCCTAAAAATGTGCAGAGTGAACAAAAATGGCCTTCTCCAGGGACATGGTGTCTAGAAATAGTCAAAGATGGTTTTCACTTCACAAGCTCCTTGAAGCCTCTGTGAATGAAGTGGAGTTTTAAGAGAAGGCATTCAGAATAGTTGCGGTAAGACTGACAGGGAATAAAGACAAACTGTTCCGTTTGATAGCTTTATTTTCTTTTACTTTGTATATACGTATTTCAAAAAACAGTGACCCTGTTTTTTTAGGGTCTAACTTAAAAGATCATCCTTTGATGTCTGTAACAATCTCATCTATAATTGTCCACTACTAAGATTCTTTTAGATCTGTTCTAGGCAACAATCGCCTTGCTTGCACTTTGTATTTGTTAGTAACTTCTAAATACCAGAGGTTTAAATCTGGGAATAGTTATAGAAATTTGCTGTTGTCTGAAACAATCACTCCACCTTGCGTTACTGAAAACAGCCATCCATGTGAGTGGAGGTTAAAACTGTGCGTACTGGAGGATGCAAGCCTCGTGAGGTGCTGGAGAGTCACTGCTGGCTGGATGGTCATCATCCTTCCAGCATACCATGTGTGGTTCCCCTGAATTTTTGTCCTCATATCCAGGGCCTGGACACTTGCTGCTGCCTCCCAGGAGCTGGGTGAAACTAAACCCTGCTCCCATCCTGTGCAGGATGGGAGGAGAAGGGCCAGTGTGCTTGCAGGAGCACACAATTGTGCTCTAAGGGATGCTGGGCCAGGCTGTGCCCCTTGGAGAACAGGATCCCCAGGGGTGCTTGCTGAGGAGCAGGGCAGTCCTCCCAGCCTACACTTGGCTGTGCCAAAAACACGTGGACCAGTCATCTATGTGCATGTGAATGGCAACCCTCTCCTGTTTGTGCATCAAGGTAATAATAAGCAGGTTAACTTTATACTGATGGGACATGGTTAGTTAATAAATAGGATGTGATAAAATTAGTGTGTGCAATCTCCTTCTCTCTTTTGCTAATGCCAGCAGAGTACACAGAAGTTGCTCAACTTGCACACCTGGGCGTGGAGAGCTCTGCTTCGCATCACTGACAGTGTTGAAGGATACAGGAACAAAACCTTCTTGGAGGGCCTGACTGATAACTAGCAGGAGAAGTAGATGAGTTCATGTGGGAGCGGACTGCTACAAATCCTCATAGGTACCCAAGTGCAACACTGCGATGCCTTCTTACATCTTTTGTCACTTCTTATGGCCATGCCACAGTCTCGGACATAAACACGTTGGCATTCTGGTACAGGCCACACAACTCAATGCATAAAGCTAGCACAGCATCTGTTTTCCTCTCCAACACCAATTTGTACTTCTCTTCTGGACTTCAGCTGCAACTCACATTGTTCTGTGCATTTATCACGTATCAGAGGGGATTATCAGGCCCTTCATGTCTGATGGTTCTTTATGACAAGGCTGAGTTCTCCAGTAGAGGTTGATAAGACTGTGTATAGAACAATCCATGAAATTTAGCGTAAAGTGATTTCAGATACTTTCCAGCATTTTGCCAGCACATAAACAGCTAGCTGCCGTTGGAAACCTTAAGCTACAGACAATGGGAGATGGTAACCTCTTGTGCACAGGATTTAAAACTACAGGATCATTGACCTTGAATTGAGCATGCAGCCTGGGAAATCTAGAGTTAAGCAGCTTGCAAAACCATAAAAGCCAGCCACCAGGCTGAAGAATAGAAGCCTTCTTCTAGTTTTCCTGCTGATATTCAGTGTTGTTTCAATCAAAGTACAGGTAGCACTTGAAGAATGACAGATCTTGTGAGCTTTATATACCGGTATAATGAGATTATGCTTCATGACCCTACTGCATTTGACTTTTACATTAGAGAATATGATTCAGGAATTCATTTGAACAATCCACAAAAATATAAATGAAAATATTTAAAAAAAAAAAAAAAGCTGATTTCTCATTAATTGCACATTGTAACTGACTCACAGGAAAGGAAGAATCATAATGAAGAAAATCAGAAATAAAAGGGAACCCACAATCTTTATGTGTATCAGTACCAAAAAAATTACAAAAAGTATCGTGAAAAGCATCGAAAACTATATTTCTCTTACTAGCTTTATTCTTATAATATTATCACATTTAAAAAATACTATTTTAGAGAAAAAAAAAATGAACTATAGCTTTTTGCAGTGATAGGCGACAGGTCAGAAAAGCATTTCAGAATAATTTTACACCTTTTAACCTTAAAAAATACTTTGCTGACAATTGAGAAAGGGCCTTAAAAGAAGCGCTGATAGGCATTCTCACAGCAGGGTTGCCATGTCCCATCACATAGCAGAGGGTTTCTGCATAATGTATCCTGTAATAAGAAGTGTACTGCAAATCACAAGGCTTGAGTAGCAGTTTTAAGAAAGTAATCCTTGGCATGAGCTGCTATTAGTAATGACACTGAAAGTTTGTTATATAAAACTCTTCAGAAGACACAAAGAAGGTAAACTGCTTAAAATTTTGATCTGAGCCTTGAAAGAACTACTTTGTCATAGAAATTTGTCTCCATTTAAATATATAGTGAGTGCTCTCTGTTTCTTCATTTTTGCTTATGCTTGGACAGGCTTGTTAAACGAAAACGGCAGAGTTTAGTTAAATGAATGTCACTTTTCTCTCATTCAGTGCTGCAAATGGTAATTGTTCCAAAAGTGTCTTAACAGTTACTGGTGTTAATTATGAATTCTAATACAATCAATGATCACTGAGAGTCCTCGTGTTGCAAACCCTTTACAAATGGGGCAAAAACTAAAAAAAAAATAAAAAAAAACACAAAACAAAACAAAACAAAAAAATCCAGGATAACAAAGAGTAAATCAGTCCATCAAAGCAGAGCAAGCTATATTCATGTTTTAATAGCCAGACTAATCAAAATGGGATATCAATCTAGAAGAAACCTTCTTGTTGAAATTAATTTTATTTTTGTCTGGAAATGTAAATAAAAGAAAATGTGAAGGGGCCATTTCCCGGCAAGTTCTTTTCAGTGTTAATGATGCAAATCAGTGAAGTTTCTCAGTCCCTGGGGAATCCTTTTGTCTTTCTTATTTGCATAAGAATGATTTTTAGGTGATTAAAATAAAAATCTAATGGAAATAAAAATTCTTTATATTTTTCTGACAATACAGTTTAGTACATATCTGAAAAAAAAAATCTCAGAACTGGAACTGACTTTAGAACTATAATAAAGCTTGCTAGGAGAGGACTGGTCAAAAAATGTTTTTGTATTTCTAATGGAGACATTTTTGGTTGTCTTTTATAGCATTTGAGAGAAGTTGCAGTCATCTGAAAGCATGATGTTTCAATGTATCTCCGGCATTTTCTCAGCAGCTAGTAATGGGGAATGAAACATTTCATTGTGTTGTTTTCTAAGTGAGCAGTATGAAAAATGGGCATCCACATTATAATTAAAAATCTGGCTTGCAATGTTTTTGGCAAATAGATTTTCTCGGAGTTAGATTCTTCTTGAATATCAGTTTCACTGATACTGAAATACTGGAGAAGCACTGATAATTTTAAATTACTTTTAATCCCATCCTTTCTCCAGAAAGAAACTGCTCAAGTGACTCATTAAAGGGTGCTCTTAAACTGTGGCTTTGCTATAAGCTCTGTTTAAGGCAGGATACACCACGTAGTGGTTCAGGACTGGCTTTACTTTCCCTCTTTTTTCAGGGAACAGGGAATGGCAAAAATGGAGATGAACGTAGCCCGTGTTAGCCCCACATCCAACGCAGATGACATCTCCTCCCCACACTGGTGTTTAGGGGAAGAACTAAATTAAGCCCTCCCCTGTCCTGACCCACTCTACACAGAAAGAGTAGCAACGTCACAAGCTCTGCTCGTTCACACACACATGCACATATGTGTGCAACATAAGAAAGTGGTAACCTGAAGACGAGATGGAAAAGCACCAGCTGCACCCACCACGCAGCACCGCTCATCCCCATGCTGGTGGGAGAGGGCACGTACTGCTGATAACCGTGGCGGGAGCTTGGGGAGCCTTGTGCACGTGCAGGAGCTGCCTCTGGCTTCCATGGCCAGGAGCAGAGAAGACGACATGAGAGGGAGGATGCTTTTGTTTTCCAGGGTGTGCTCAGCAAAAGCTCTCCATCCTCAGGTTCATCAGTTGCTATGAGCTGCCCAGGCCCAAGCAAAGAAGCAAGATTGTCTCTTTGGCGTGCTCGCAGCCATGGTCGCCAGTGAGAGCCGAGCAGGGATGGGGAAGGGAAGCTGCTCTAGCACAAGCGGCGAGCCCCACCACTGGGTCTCTGTGGATTTAGGGCTGCATGGGGAGGCTGGAGGTGACAGGCACAACAGAGAACCAAGTGCCCATGCTAGCCCCAGCCCATCACTCTTGTAGGTTTGACACCCATAATTAGGGAGGCTGCAGCCCTTCTGGAGTTTCACATAGAAATGGAGCTGGAGATTTCTGCAGCTTAGGACTGGATCACGTCTCTCTGGGTCCCCTCTTCAGCTGCTAATGAACCACCAAGGACACTCCAGCTGTCACCAGAGCTGCTTGGGTCCTGGGTCTGTGCTGTGGAGGAATGAACAGAACTCCAGGGCTGAGGAGGATGAGGGACAACTGTCCAGGGCAAATACACAGGTGTCTGTTGCCTCTGCGAGGTGTTTTCCCACTTGACTCCCTGCCCCTCCTGGCTGAAGACTTCCACCCCTGACCCAGCCTTCCTCAACCCTGAAGGGAGGGGAAATGTTCCTGGCTGTGGTGAAGTCAGAGGATTTCCAAGCTCTGCCATTCAGCAGATGTGAGCCGAGGGCCACAAAACCTGAGATGAGATCTAAAATCTCAAAAAAAAACAAAACAAAACAAAAATTTCTTTATAATGCTTTTTAATCAACAGTACTTTTAAGTACTTTTTGACATCGACAACTATCATTTGCTCTCTAACATTAATGTTAGAAAGGTGATTATCTCCAAGCTCCTCTCCAGATTCTGAGGACACTTCATTTTTTCTTTCTTTAATGTTGAGAGTCCCACTGAGTCACCTGAATCCAAGAGCCCAAGCTCCAGGAAGAAGTGCCGTAGACCTGATGAAATCATGAGTTGTGGCAACACCACCAGTCCATAAGTTTAATATCATCTTTCTCTTTGTGTTTGGGTGCAGTGAAGATTAAATTCCAGGAAAGCTCTTTGAAGCCTTTAAGGGAAGAAATGAATGCTATGGGGAACTCCTTCCCACCCTCAACTCCTCCTCATAGCGGGATCCTCAGCCTTATGCCGTGCCCCTATATCCCCTTGCAGTGTGTGGGAGACTCTGAACGGCCCACACTGCCTGCCATAACCAGCAGGGAGAGAGGAAGGATCTAAGCGAGATGCTCCTCAAGGCACTTTCCCCTTATCCCCAGGGAATCCGCCCTGCCTGCCTGTGTGCTCATGCATCCTGGGAGACTAAAACACTTCTTCCAAAAATACTAAATAGCATACGTTTCTAAACGTAGGACACAGCCAGTGTTTTATATAATCCTTTATGGATGTCTACTGTCCAGTGCATTTGCCCATGATTTAGGAGGCTCTGGTGTCTTCTCTTTCTGGGGACACATATTTCCCATTCCCAGGATGTGCTTACTGCCTGGCTAGGAGCTTGCTCGCTGGAGTCTCACCACGGGGCACCCAAGCATTCACTTTCCTCTAGAAGGAACATGAACCTGTAGCCTAAGGGGCTGAGAGGGGAAACCTGGGATCTACTTGCATTTCAAAGAAAGATCTGAGGGTTAAAATCAGCCTTGTCCTCACCTTTCCTGCCTAAGGGCATGCAACTGTATAGAGCTTGGGTTCCCCTTCAGAAAGAGCAAGACCTCAGTCTGATTTCTCTCAGACAGAGGAAAGATTGCACCTAAATACCCAATTTCCTAAGGAAATAGAAGAGCGTTGAAGACTCTGGATAGATACTGATGCTGCATTTTGCAGGGATCCCAATCTACCCAATGTATAAGAGAATATCTTACACACCAGGTAGGCAACTTTGCCTGCTAAGCCCGTTGCTGGATGTGCTCTGAACTCTTCTCCCAAAATGGGCCTGGGCTTACAGGGCATGACACAGAAGCAATTTCAGGGGCAACTAGTGAGCGTCCCATTTGGTCCAGGACTGACTGTGCCCTGGTGTACTCCTCACGTGCCACATTGCTAAGCAACACTTTGCATTGTGCATCCTGCAGCCTTCCCTTGTTAGGTACAACTCCAACGCGCTTTCCCCTTTGTCTTCAAAATGTAGCGTTATGGATTGCAACCTCGTAGATGCCAGGTGGGGATGGAGACTGTTGTGGGAAAAAGACCCAGCAGACCTGCAGAAAGTGTAATTGGGTGCCACACAGCTGACAGTAACTGGTGTGGAAATGCTGTCTGTTCATCTCCTCAGAAACCTATTTCAGACTGTGCCATCTGCACATCTCACTGACTCTTTCCACCTGGTGCCTGCTGCTGCTCAGGCCCTGAGACTGGACTGCTTCTTGTGAAGCCCTCTGGACTGTTGCTTTCCCCTGGCAATGACTGCCGGCGCACTCATCCTGTGGCGTGGGCTGGAGCAGGCTGGGGCTAAATGGGGCGATGTCAGGCTGGGCTGAGCTTTCTGGTCAGACACAGGTTGCATGAGCACACATTGCTCAAGAGACGAAGAAGCTCACAATGTCTGCCCTGTCCACCTCCAGTCTTCATCTAGGCCATTCGTTAATTTCTCTGTGCTAGTTTTACAAGAGATCCCCATATCCTTAGTGGACTCTTTGGCTACTGAGACACAGAAATGACAAAATAGGGTCATATAAAAAACCAAAACTGGCTGTAACACAGACTTTGCTTCCCTTTCCCTCTTCTTCAAGGCTGGATCAATACTTTCTTCATGTGAATCCCAGGAGTATCTGCAAAGTAAGTTAAAAGAGGAGCTATTTGCTAAACTACTCCACTTGTGGCGGAAAAGCAAGCGGCCTGGCATCTTTTAGAGCAAAATGGGAGAATCCTGCAAGCACTAATGTTTCCCCAGGGCCAGACAGCCTGTAAGCAGGAATTCCCATTTTGAATTTAGGCATCTTAAAATGCTTTTGTGCTGTTTCAGGGGCCTAAATGCCACCCGACTCTGCCAGGGAAGTGGAGGACTCTCCTGCAGAGACCTTCAAGGCACAGAGATAGTGAATTCTCACCAGACTTGATGGTATCACAGGAACAAAACACCTCCTCATCCAGTGAAATTGTTTCTAGTGATCATCTTACGGTTTTCTGGGGAAGATTCTCTAGGGAAGATTCTAGAAGTTTTCTGGGACCATCCTTTCTGGCCAGATCCTGCACATGTGTTACATCCCCCAGAGAAGAGATTTGGGCTGGGATAGCTCTGGTGGTAGGTGCAATAGGATTGCTTTAAAAGTGTTGGAAAAGTATGTTCAGGAAAGTGAAACTTTCTTCACTAACAAGGTAAATCGGCCAGGATGAGGAATCCTGTTATAATTAATTAATTAACTAGTTGGGAAGGGCCATGAAAAGTCTATCTGCTTATCCCAGAAGACAGGCTGAGGCCAACACTGCATTTACATTTCAATAAGGACAGAATATATCCCAGAAAGCATGAGCAGGAAGACCAGCTTCTCTCATATTTGCAGAAAGATGTAGCTCTGTTGCTTTCCCTCTGCTCCCAGATATTTCCCAGAAGAGGAATTCTCAAGTGCAAGCTCCCATTTTTTGTGTTTCTCTCTGATGTTGCCTTACCACAGTCTTTCCCGGAGGAGACTAGAAATGCAATGGTTCTAACATTTGATGTACGGAGCAAAATGTAGACATGGAAGAAGCTATGTTTGTGGTAGAGCTGCTCTGTTTTCATTTTAGAAATTCAGGTTTAAAAACCCAAATCTTTCTTTGTACATTGTCAGACTCGCTTCACTCTTTTTTTTTTGCCATTGGCGGTAGCACCTCAAGCCATGCAGCCCAACTCCTAGAAAATTCACCCACCTCCCAATCTTAAAAACTGCACTTGCCTTGGGTCCACAGCCTCTGAAGAAGTTGTCTTGGGAAAGATGCCCCCCTCCCCTCCTCCTCCTCCTCCTCCATCCATTGTCCTTTGCCGGCAAGGCATAAAGGAGTTAACGAAGGAGCCAGCGAGGAGGTATGACGGGGTGATGTCAGAATATTTCCAGGGAAAGAATGTGTTGGGGGGCGATGGCCGGGCGCAGGGGCTGGGGCTGGCGGCCCCCGGCCCCACCCCGACATTCTTCTTGTCCGGTTCCCACAGGCGGAGAGTGGCACGGGGGGTCAGAGTGGACGAGCACAAAGGGAGACCCCCTGCTGCCGGGGCCATCGTGCTGGGCTGTCACTGCTACTAATTCATGACTTCACCTTTAATCTCGCTGATCCATTATAGGTTAAAAAGAGACCCATTTTACAGCTGACAAGATTGAAGGGAGCGCAACCCAGGAACTTGGGGAGGGGGACAGAAAAAATAAAAAAATAAAGGAGGGGAGAGGGAGACAGAAATAACCCCCGCTATATTTTGTACAATTAGACCCCATCTGCTAAAAATAGACTTCGTGTTTTTCGCTTGTCTTTTCTCTTCACTACAATGATATGTATTTTAAGAGGTAAGCTGATAAATGCGGCTAAATCAGAATTTTAGCACACAGGGTCAGAGGAAAAAGGAATGAGGAGGAAAGGGGGGACTGAGAAAGGGAAAAAAAGTAAGATTTTAGGAGCAGGGCTTCACAATGGAAAGGATGGGAAGCATTCAAATGGCTCAGTGCTGCTTTAGAGCGTGTTTTGTGAGGTCATCATGGGGAAATGACTAAGAAATTTATGAAATGCTGATGTCAAAGGTAAGGTGATCAAATCAACATTGATTCAGCAGAGTAATAAATATATGTGTGTGGCACTTACGGTATGTTTATAATGACACAAATACTTAATGAATTCTCAGAAATCATTAGACCTACGGTGCTGTGAGCTGTAGATGAAGTCTCCAGAGGTAATTGCACTTTTTATTTTCATTAGTAGGTTAATTGCTTTCAATTTGTCCTTTAACAAAGATTTTTATGCTGTTAGTTTGAGGCAACTAAAATGCACTTTCTTAGTGCATTTCAGAAAAAAAAGCAAATAGGAAAGAAAAAAGTGTAGTCTGAGAAAAACCAGATGGGTGATAATTTGCCATAGACCTGTGAAATGCTTGCTAAAATTTCTTTTTTTTTAGCACATAGCAAAGAATTCAACATTCTTGCATTTCCTGGTTTTGTCCTACATGAGTAAGGATGCTGTGGGTATCTGTGTGCATTCAGAGAGTTGGAATATTGGTCCTTAGGTTTCTTGCTTTCTCTATCTGCTCTTTGGCAAGAAAGTGTATCTCCAAAAGCAACTTTATTAAGTCCACCAAACTAGTCTATCACTCTTCCTACTGCCCTGGTGGTATCAGCGAGCATTGAAGCACAAGAAAGGAGATTGTTTTCTGAATTCTCCCCGTTTTTTGCCCTTGAATGGCTGGAACTGCATCTTGTAAGATTTTGCAATATCAGTAGGTAAATTTATACTGTCAGACGTGCACAGGTTTTGCATCTGTGACGACACCCTATTCCTTCCTTTCTCCTCTCTCTGAAGAGGAGCTCCTGGAGTCACTGGCATTGTGGCTTCGTAGGTGCCCCCCTGCCCTGAGGCAAGGGTGGAGAGCAAGGAGGGTTAGCACAAGGATGCAAAATGGTGCCTAAATTTGCAAAGATTTTTGGGTTCCTGGGGTTTCTGGACAAAATCTATGAAGGAGATCAGCTGCCGGTGTCTTTTGTGGGCAGATACAAGGAAAAATGGGGACTTTCGCGTAAGGCACTCTGTCAGCTGAAGTCAGTGATGAAAGTCCTATTGAACAGACCCTTGGATCAAATCAAAACCTGATTTCCTAAGAGTCACATTGACCGCAAATGGAGGCAGATTGAGGTCTGTAACTGGCCAGCGCTTTGGACACACTCTGCTTACTTTATTCACACAAAATGACGTATCGATGCAAGTTTCCAGGATCCAAACAGGCAGCCCTTTCATAGGCAAAACCCCTAATGAAGTCACTGGCAAGCAGCCTCGCTGGCCGCAGGCCTGCAGGCTATTTCCGTAGTCAATACACTGCACCTAATCTTATACCCCTTGAGCATCAAACTCCATGTGTATTTTCTTCAAGTATTTGTTCTCTTTCTGCAAAAGCCCAAGATTTGTGTGCTGCGAGAGCAGTGTCAGCGAGCAGCTGCTTCTCCTTCAGCCTGAGTTGCTCAGTTTATAGGCTTCATTCACTACTTGTTGGGCAAAACCAAGCTGCGAAGCCGAGATGTGGAACAGGGAGGGCCTAGCCGGACAAATGCAAATGTCCTGTTTTAATTTGTAAGTGTATGTTTGAAAACAAACAAAAAAAAAAGGAATTAAAGGAGAAGTTTTTTAAAAAGACTTCAGAGGATATTATGAAAATAAGTATTTTTACCTGGTAATCTTCTAACTGCTTCTAATTTAGTGGAACACATTAACTCCTCCTGTAAGTCAACTGCAACTGACGGAGCTGTCTTAACAATGAGTTAGAATTATCTTGCAGAGTGGATTTTGTTAGCTCTTTGTAAGCATAGTCCTCTTGGTTTCTGATCAATCAGCCGAATTTATTTTTCCTATTTCTGAGAGTGTTAGAAACAGAGACTGGAATGGCAGCTTCACATATTACCTTGGTTCCAAACTGTCATCAAACACTAAGTTAGCATGAAAAAAAAATCATAAAGATGCTTTATTTTAGGTGAGGAACCCATGTTCTTTCTTTCCAAAATTTTTGAATACAGTTTTTACCATGAGTGAATGTCACAAGGCAATGCCCAGGTAATAAAGTAAAAAGTGGCTTTTAGAGCCAAAATATTAACATCTCTTTACGCTTCCCAGAAAATGATAGAATGAATAACATCCTTCTCAGGTAAAACATTTTTTCTCTAAGTTTCGTACAGTTTCTATAACGCACCTGCAGTCACGTGTTCAGAGGGAGTCAGGAAAGCGGTCTCTGTAGTGGCTGAATTATGGCCAAACTGCTGACCTGGATGGCAACACCTTGCCCTGGAAGTATAAGGAAAGAAGGGAGAAAGGAGGTGATCTAGATTGCAGATTAATTATGAGTCTTCCCTGTCACCACATCCCTTTTGTTCAGTAGGATGGATGCTTGCAATTTGTGGGAAAACAACCCCAAAGGCTCTGCCTCTGTCTCCTCCCACCTCTGGTTGCTCTAGACCTGGTCCAAGCCCACAGGGCTCACAGTTCGAACTCACACCCAGAGCTGGAAGTACAAGTAGCTCGGGTGCCATTTATACTTTTCCAGAGAAAGGTAGACTGCGAAAAATCCCCCAGGGTTGGGTCTCTCTCCCTGAGGCCCTCTGAGAAGTAGAGCTATAAAAGCAGCACGATGCATCTTTTGAAAGGCGAGATATCCTAGACTAAAAGCAACAGAGATCACGATTTCGTGAGAGAGGCGGTTAGAGTCTCAAGCATATCTGAAAATGTGGCCCTTAAATATTTAGCTATCTCTTTGGGAACTGACTTCCTTTGAAAACCTTCATCCATGTCATAGTCATGTTATGAATAAACCTGTGATGTTTGATTCCAATCCACTAACACCAAGTCCTTATCACAACAAGCTCACAGCACCTCATTCAGCATGCTCAAGGAGTTATCTTTCTACCTCCTCTTTTAAGAGGAACAAATCCATTGTAAGCCCCATAACAAGGAGCCACTCACAGGTGAAAGTATAAGCAGCACAGTTTTTAAGTGATATTGTATATGTCTCATGACTCTTGCCATTGAAGCCATACATATGAAAAGATGCTCTCTGTTTTTATGCAGCAGTGCTGTGGAGATACAGTAGGATTTTCCTTGTGCTTGCCAAGGGAGTTGTGAATGGTTTAATTAGAACATATTATTATATTAGGGCTTTTTCTTTTTTTAAAATAAAGTCAAAGACCTTACGGAAGACAGCGAAATTCACGCACCTGAATCTGTGTCAGAGTCCTGCTTGCAGTAAGAACTTTTGCAGAAACATCTGATTGCAGCGTCAGAATTCAACAAAGCAAGAAGAAACAGGCTGAAGAGCAACTGTGTAAGTAGATGCAGTAGCATAGAGAGTGGGAAGCGGAAAGGGGAGAACAATAAATGAAGAAACAATGAAAAGGTCAAGCACTTATTCAGGATTCATAAGTACAAATGTTGCAGTTCAAGTAGGTGAAAAAATGTAAATTCTTTTCACTTGTTTTTATTTTTCCCTCGTTATTTTTTTTTCCCGCTCATCAAGACCACTGAGAGAAATCTTGCTTGCAGTAGAAAAAAAAACCAAATCTGAGATGCAAATAGTGAAGGTAAGTGGGGGACAACAGGTCAGGAAGGAGCACCGTTCTCTTGATCGGCTTTAGGAGAACACACTGCATTCAGAGTGTGATATACTTTGGGCAAATTATATTGGGAATAGTTGGTGCAGAAACACAACCTTCCTCCATCCCTCCTTTCACATGGAGCTGGCTTGGTCAGGAATAGCTGGATGGGGGAATCCCTACTTGTCGTGTAAGAGAGCTGGGGCAATATACACATGGTGACCATGACTCTCCAAGCTCCAGATTTTGCAGAGCAGTGGCAGGAGCGGAGTGTTTTCTGCCTCATGGGTGGCTCATATGCTGACTTGTGTACTGAGGCTGTGTGGGTGCAAAAGGCAGATGTACCCATCCATGGGTGAAGGGTCTGTGAGGAGAATGAAAGAAGGAAGTTGTCACATCAGCGATTGTTCAGTTTAGCACTGCTTGAACTACTTTAACATATATCTGACCAAGCTCTCCTGAAAAGGATGAAAGCAAGCCAATAGGATCTATTGCTGCTGTTGAAACTCTTGTATGTGGTACCTTCAGGGATTCCCTTCAGCACTGGTATGCCCCATCACTGCCTCTTAGTCAGGAAAATTTGTATCCTTTGCCTGAGATTTAGTTTTCTTTAAAAAAAAAAAAAGTCTCAAACATTCTACAGTACTATTTACATTACTGTTCTTCTCTATCCTCTTCCTGCTGTGCGTATGTTCCTTATGTTCTCTGATGTTTTTTTTCCATTGCACGTGCTTCCTCTGCATGTGGTCACCTCCTCCTCTGCACCTCCCCTGGCTCGTCATCTTCTCCCAGTGGCAGTTCCAGCCCTGACTGGTAGCTCCAGCTCCTTTCTCTCCCAGGCAGCAGCTGGCCTTAAAGGAGACAGCAACTTTGCTTGGAGGAACCCAAGCCCACTGTGGTAAAGGGCTTGGACCGTCACGGAGAAAGGCTGTAGGACGGAAGAACAGCAAAACGCATGACCTCCTACCTTGTGGTTGTGATGCCAAGGAATTTATCTGCTGCTTGCATAGAGCTTTCCTCATGTACTGGAAAAAATAGTGCAGTGGTGCAATGTCAGGGAACTCTTAATGATGGAGCAAGAGATGGATCTGACACCTTCATGCACCTGTAAGTCAGTCACATGTGGAATCCACTTACCTTTTGCTGGGACTGGTTACAGTAGGTGACAGGGTTGCAGAGACTAGTTTATCTGGGTTTCAGAAGGCAGTGAACAGATTACCATAGCTTTGAGAAACAAGTGTGATTACACAGAGGTGTAATTTCTATTTAAATATAATTGTCAATTGCTCCTGCATTTCTCTTGACAACATACAGGGGAGAAAGGGTATTTGAATTTTTTTTAAAAAAAAAAGCAAAGAAGTTGATAAATTAATCCTCACGTTAACTGCATTGAAACTAATACAGTTGCAACGGAGCTTCCTTTGAGTCAAGATTTTCCTTTGCCTTAAGGCCAAAGGTCCATCTATGCATTGCCTAATAACCAAACAGCAAGCACAAGCATCGGGCTGACGTACCATCCATTTCTCACTCTCTCCAGATTGTTTCTGTCTGTCTTGTGCTCTTCAAATGGCAATGCATAGCCCATATGCCATGGTGTCAGGGAAAAATTCCCAACACGGCATCTGGCTGCATGGCACATCCCGAAGCAGTTGGTGTGTCGGCTTTGGAGCTGCCTCTGCTTTTGTCATGTACCGGGGGTTGGTGACGAGACTGCCTTATCACCCCCCCAAACCGCTTTGGATTCCAAGGAATCACTGGGTTTGTGTTTATCAATAAGCTCCCACTTAAATCCCTCGTGAGATTTCTATACAGGCCTCCTTTATGGTGAAATAATGAGAATTTCTTAATGCCTGTGTGTGTGTTTTTGGCAGAAACATGTGGGTTTAGTTTAAAGTGGACCGTGGCCTGGTACGTACAGGTCACTGTGTACTGGGATTTCTTTCTCAGAAAACTCTTGAATGCTCTTTGAAAAGGCCTCTTTTTTTTCTTTTTCCCCCCTTGCTCATGAGGGTACAAGCCACTTCTTGTTGAATAGGATCCATAATGCCTGAAGATATTCGAGATCAAGCATATGGTCCATTGAATATGCATGTAACCGGGGAGGGAGGGAACTGGTGTGCGACACCAGGGAAAGCGTGTCTGAAAGTTAAGCAGTGCAGAGTTCGAAGGCGGCCTTTCTGCACATTTTGGGAAACAAAACTTTCTGCTTCCTCTGATGAGTTAGTTACTAGAGAGCAATTTACGGTCAAAAGCGTAGCTGGGAGTTTTAAGCACTGAAACACTTGGTTGTGACTTGTGTTAGGCAGAATAATACCCTTTCACTTTTGGTTGCCCGCAGAATGCTTACTTTTACAACTGAAACATAAGACAAGAAAATATCAAGTTATTCAAAAGTACGTAAAGATAAGAAACTTCTTCAGCTGACAGATGACCAATTCTTCACCAGGAGAGAGGCTCAGATGACTCTTCTTCACATTTAAATGAAAAGAGTTCTTGAAGAATACACATTCTGGTAAGTTTTCCTTACCAGTGGAGAGAGAGAAAGGGAGACAGGACTGAATAGGAGCGATTGGGCATGAAGTAGTAACTATGAGGTCCTGGAGGCAGGAGAACAAGAGAGGGAAGGAAGAAAAAAGAGAAGAGAACCCAGTAGAAAGGCAAGGGGGAGGAGGAGGGAAGGGAAGAATATGTAGCGGTTATTTAAGAGATGCCAGGGAAAACTGGAATGTGCATGTGTTTCAGAAAAAGAGGGAGACTCTTGAAATACAGACATAGAGCTTGGAACTATGCAGCTTTTACTGGGAATAATATTGGGGAAATTGTTGCATGTCTAAGATTTGAATCGGGTTTTTTTTTGGCTTTGGATTTTTTTATATCATTGCCACAGCATATTTTTTTCATGCGACAAAATGTAAATTAGTCTCTTAATTACAAGCATGTTATGGTTAATTTACTTCGTGGACCAAAAGAATATATTGCACTGCATTTATTTCCTACAGTTGCTAAACATCCTAGAGAACTGAAGAATTAGGGGACCTTTGAAGGAGCCTCCTCTCTCATGTACACACCGTGACCATGCGGGAACCACAGTTAAGTGCACCAGTCAATACTGGTGACACCAAGTCATCAATACTCCTTCCCCAGGAAATACTCACTTTCCAGTCGTATTAGTGGGTGCAGGAGAGAAGAAAGATGCTTTCTTACAGTATGTAATAGCCCAGAACGAATAGCACAAAACTGACCTCTTGCACATCATAACTGAGTTCTGCAGGTGTACCTTTTTTCGAAGGGCAGCGTGTGTGTGTGTGTGTGTGTATGTGAAAAATGCCTGTGGGGAAACATGTTCTGACACAACCTCTGCTTCAAAACAAACACCAATCTGAAACAAAACCCAGAGGAAAACATTTGGACTCCTTGCTTTCTGCCTGGGGCAAGACTAGCCCTTTGACTCTACCTCAGCGTTCACCCGTGTCCTTAGCCAGACTTTAAATCACGAAAATGAGGGGAAGAAAGGCATTAGCTCCGTGCACTCATTTTTGTCTATTCGCACTGGCATTTTCCACCGTATATTTGGAAGAGCGATTCTCCCCAGCCACGGGTCTGTCCTGTGTGCCTGCTGAAGACGCTAACTTAAAGTCAGACCAGTCAATCTATTACAACCAGTCCCTGCTCTGTGCAAATGCTTCCTGGGAAACACTCATGGATGTACAAGATGCTTACATAAAATAGAAGCATTTTCTTTTATATGAATTTCTTATAGATATTCTTCTGAGGAAAGCCATTTATCTGTCTAAATAGTTCCTACAGTAGCATGGACACTCTCAGGTACATATTTTGTAAGATAAGTAAGCTAGGTTGCTTTGAAAATAAGTAGAATCATAGAATCATAGAATGGTTAGAGTTGGAAGGGACCTTCAAAGGTCATCTAGTCCAACCCCCCTGCAAGAAGCAGGGACCTCCCTGACTAGATCAGGTTGCTAGTAAAGTAAAATGAGAGAGGAAAATTGTGAGCTCTTCTGAGGCTGGAGAACAAGCCTTCTGGCTGAGCTTCTCACTACCAGTGACTTTTTCACAGGAAATCATAGTGCAACAAAGCCAAGTGCACTCAGACATTGGCCTGTCTGAATGTGCTGGAAAAGAAATCAGCTTTTAGTTGAATTTCTTCTTCCCAGACCTCTCAAGAGACTTTAAATGCATGTGGTGGTGGAGAACCCAGAGGCAGGCCCCTCCTGTGAGAGCCGTGCAGTTGGATGAAGAGGAGTGATCAGCCACTTTCCAAAACAGTGCAGCAATCCCTTTAGAGACTTTTAAAAGTTAATGAACATCTCTGGGAGCAGTGGTCTCATGCCTAAGATGTAAAGATTAGTATCTCTTAACCACTAATCAGAAAGTTGGTATCAACGGAAAAATGCATAGATGCAGGGTACTTTGTTCTCAAAAATTCAGAACAAAGAAGCACCTTGGATATGTTAGCGTTCAAATCCACTGACTTCAGTCCTGTGCCCAAACAAGCTAAGTCCAAGTGAAATATAATTGTCGGAATCTGGTTGTACTCAGTATGTTTTCTGGGTTCCTAGTCACTGTGGATCCTATTTCACAAAGCACTGAAATGTGTGCTGAAGTCCAACAGGCTTCCATGTAATTTAAGCACAAGCTGTAATGTAGTCCTGGCCTCAAGCAGTTGCCGAATAGGCACAGGAGTGCACACGTGCTTAAAGTCAAGCAGGTGCTCAAGTGGTGCACTGAATCATGGCCTCCTTCTAAAACCTCACTTTGTGTCACTAAAGAAGATGCTGCAAAAGCTCTGGATGCCTCCAGGCGTGCCTGTCCAGGAATGAAGTGCCAGGCAGAAGCATTGGGAGGAGGCTTGTGCTGAAGGAAACAGTTCTGTATAAATACATTTCTGGAGTGGTAGGAATGACAGCATCCATGATCAATAAACTCATGCAAAAAAAAAACGGCACTTTTTTTTCTTAAGAGATAGAGGGAAACGTCTACTCCATATCACCCAGCCACTGAAAGCAGCAATGTGCAACAAGCACTCTTTGCAGGTAAAAAGATAGAATTTCCTGCACAGTATCTAAAGCCCAGTAATTGCCTTAATTAAACTAAAAAAGATTAAGAATAGTAGGTGTATCTATATAAAACATGTCCTTTGTACTGTGTGCATGTAGCTGATTCCTGTTTGCCTGCTTTTCTCTTCATTGAGCATTTTTTACCCTGAGTGCTTTTACCTTGGTTTCCCCCGTTTTACAATAGCCACTATGAGGCTGATGTACACATTACAACATCTTGTTTGGCTGCTGTAAGTCCTGCCAGGCAGCACCAGGAACATGTGCGACTCGGGAACTTATGCAAGCCTATACATAGAAGTCAGAGATGTGCTAAGGTAAGGATGGCAAAGCTGAGATGGTTTATGCTCCTAGGACACTTTGAGAGAAAATCAAATGCTTGCCAAGTCTAATTGAAATACATTTCTTGATTTATGGTAAAAAAAGATTCATATATGCGGTGTCTGAGATGGCAAAATCATATTAAAAACAGAAGAGCTACAAAGCAAATGACTAGAATAAAACTGACTTCTGCTGGCATCATGTGATATTTGTGGGTTTACTTGTGTTGAAAAGCGTGCTTCTGAATTTCCCAGCTTCCGTCTTTACAGTCTTCCTAAAGATTTCATCAAAGCTACATGATTACAGAAGTTGTCCTGCTTCATACACAATGTTTTATATTTGGATATCACTGATATGCGAAGAACAAGCTATTTTCCTGCTTAGGATCCCACAGAATAATCATATGTTGGACACTGGGCAAATACACTGGGCTGGCTGGAAGCCTGCTCGACTGCTGATGGCCTGCAGCTGCTCTGTGGCCATGGCTGTAGCCAACAGCACAAGAACACACAGGAAGGCTCAAACTGCAGCCATATTTCTGAATTTGTTCCTTTTCTACTTTGTCCTCCTTGTACCCTCATAGCTCTCTTTGTACCTGCGAGGAAGAGGAAGATGGTTCAATGGATCTGATATTCCTGTTATCCAGTGGCCTTCACCATCCAAATTCCTTCCCTCACTGCCCTCTTTTCTAGTGAAGTGAGGCAACCTTTGTTTCGTTGCAGATGAGGCATCCGTAAGGACAGTAACCAGGACAGGATTTTTCCAGCAGATACGCACTTCTTACATGCAAGGGTGAGCACAGGTAAAAATCAGCACAGCCTGGACTTCTGTTATGCGAGATTATTTATGTCAGTAAGTGTTTGGAGAACCAGGGACGATATCTCTCAGCACTGGTGCTGAATTTCCACTCATTTTGTAGTAGGGTCTTCCTGTGAATCCCCTGTGGGAGCAGTTCAGTGGTACTTAAAGGGATGGCATTTCTGTAATTATCTAATTATTGCTCCAAGGTTCTTTCTTGTGCTTGTTAAACCTTCATTCCAGTGAAAGTGTAACCTCATACTATTGAATTTGGATAAAATGTGATTGAGAATCAACATTAATTCCCCAGTAGTCTTTGGAGCAGGTACATCGGCTTACTTTTCTCTTTTCTGGTTTCAAAACATGGAGTTCAGACCTGGTCATTCTGAATAGAGTGAAAGTTTTCAAATGCAGTGTGCTAGTGGGGCTGTGATTCTCCATTAGATGCTTTATGTTGGCTTAAGAATTTCATGGGACATCTGTTTCTCTAATGAATTTATAACAATTTTGGGTCACTACTCAATTGTCTGACTTTTTGTTAAATGTTATCAATTTCATTCTTAAATTCTCAAATTTTCAGTAAGGAATCAACAGTGAATTGGATTGCATTTAAATTCAACAACCTTTCAGTTACTTACCCCCTGGTATTGTTGGTTTATGCTCTTTCTTTAATCCCTCCGTGAATTCCCTCCCACTGTGTGAGACACAGGAGTCTCACACAGAAAAAAAAAAAGAAAAGAAAAATGAAAGATGAAGCCTCTCTCACATTACTTTCTTCTGGTTCCTCCTTTTTAATTCTCTTCACTTTTCACTATCAGCCATGAATATTACATCTTCATTTGAATTTTCAGCTGCTGAATCACGATCAGTTGAAGATCTGGTAGCCCTGTGTTACTGGATATAACTCAAGGGGTTATGCTGTTTTTACTGTTTGGCACGTACTCAGGAATGGGAACTTAGCTTAGCAGTTGGAGCATATGGCAGGGGGAGATAGGCCAGCATCTTGGATGAAGATGCATGTATTTTGTACTCTCATGGTATGATGCATTCTTGTGCTTTGCAGATGGCACCTCAGAATTGTTGCTCTGAAAACTAATTTTGCCCAGCCACACAGGTCTGCTGACACAAGCACAAGGATCATCTGTTTCTGCACAGACACTACTGCATGCTGCAGATATCCTAGGCAGGATTTGTTCTGACAAGCACACCTGCATCTCAGTCGCTGTGGGGAGGAAAAAAAAAACTCAGGAACTTATGACTAGCATTTGTATCCAGAGAGAACAATTCAGCCAGGCACAATCAGTATCTTCATGTAGTATTTGGTAATTTCTTCTCCTAGAAGTTCATTGCAGCACAGTTGTCAGGACAAGCATAGAGGGAATACATTTTATGACAGCTGGAAAGAGGGGTTCATTCTAATCGACAGAGACCTAACATCGCCTTCGATTTCCTAGCAGCCTCCTTGTGTACCAACAAACCATCAGTCCTCAGAGAAACTCCTTTTGTACCACACAGAGCTCGTAGCATTAATAGTGCCGCTCTCCAAAACTCGCTTGTGCTCTGCCTCTGCCTCTCTGACCCCCACAAAACAAACATCTTGTTACATGTGCGAGTGGACCAAGGGCTTGCTAGAGAGGTTTACAGGCAATGGGTTCTGTGCAGCTAACACAACTGCGGATTAAGGTATGAGTACTTTCCATTCTCTGGCAAAATTTGCATTACTTAAAAACACGTTGGGAACATTTTTAAAATTCACTAAACTGGGATGCAGTTTTTCTCAGAACAGTATTTCTTCCTCTCCAATTTCAATATTTGCTGTACTGTGTCCCTGAGCTGAGTTAAGCAGATGTGTTTTTAAAGATCAGTCCCCTGTACATGAGGGAGGCTTCACACTAGCTCCTGTCAGTCTTCTCAGCTTTCTTTTTTTTTTCTCCCCCAGATTTCTGTCCTCTCTGTAGGACAGAGAGCCTTGGGTACCAGTCTGTGCTTTTTGCTAGATATTCTTCTGAAACAGTTTGGCAGCAAATAAAGCCATGGGCAATGGACACAAACAGTTAAATTGTGTTGTCTACCTGCAACGGGAGAGCTAAAGGAGAAGTAGAAATCTGAATTGAAAACGGATCTGTCAAGCAATGAATGGGATACTGTCTGCAGTAATGTGAAAATTACTGCCAGCTTATTGTGTACCAAGGGACTTTTCTCTTTTTTTTTTTTTTTTTTTTTGGAAAATGATACCAGGGAACTATTATTTACAGGACCCATGAGCAATTGTTTCCACTTTGGGCTAAGAGAAGAGAACAGTTGCTGGCATGATCGATAATACATGTCTGCCTGCTACCAGCAGGCTGGAAAGCTCAGATACGTGCAGTGTAAGGGTTGGGTTCAAGGGAGGAACCTCCTCCTGTCCCACAACTTCCATGGGACACAAAAGACATGCATATTTTTGACAGCATGTGAGTAGATAAGAGCACTTGCTGCCTGCAACTGAAATGCTAAAACAGCAGAGAGATGCCGTAATCCCATCCTGCATTCAGATGTTGTGTAATTTAGCAAGAGATTTCGGAAGGTGCCACTATCCATACCAGAAGAAGGAATCAATGGGCTACGTTCATAGGTTTAAAGCAGACTTAGAATAGAAAAATATCTGCCCTCTGAATTTGTGGTGCTCTGTCTCCCTTATTTTTCCCATTTTTAGACTCCAATTGCCTACATGGGGTTCCTGATTTAGGCTGACTACTATCGCGTCCAAAATCTTCAGTGATTCAGACTGTTACTGACAAAACCTGGTTCTTTGTGCAGGAGAAAAGCAGTTTCCATGCCTAAGTGCAGATTTGACTAGGAGCCATCATCGTATTTTCTGTTTTATCTCCACAAGCAGGAAGACTGAGTAATTCTGAAGTACTGAGAAAAATCTTTCCTACCACCCTGAGTCTCATCTGGCATGGTTTCCCTGGGAAGTAGGCAAGAAGGGGATCATAGATTTTACTTTGTTCTGTGGCTTTTGTTTGCTTCAAAGATGTGACTGAGTTTTCTTTTTCTTTCTTGTCACAGCTGAGGGGCAGGAGAACATCAGTAGTTCTTTTCTCAAGGCTATTTCCAGAAGTATGTTATGTGCAGGAGTATTACTGAAACATTTGCCCATAGCTATCTTCACGACTGTATAGAAATTAAAAATCAGTTCTGGTAGTAAAAGTCAGCACTGGTAGTAAAAAGAGGTCTATGCTAAAAACCTTTCTAATTGGCTTATTGAAGAGAAGCTGTTTACTTACTCCTTATCTTGGTAACCAATTTATTTGCATCCAGGCACTTTATCACAGTGCATTTTTGAAAAAAAAAAGATACCCGAGAAGAATTTGAAGTCTTCAGAGCAAAATACGCTCAGAAACTGGACCGGGAGTCAGTTTCTGTGCTAGACGTAACAGCTCCAATTGGTGGAACAGGAAAAGTCTTGAAAATTGCGGAGAGTTTTTCTGTGAGTTACGTATCTGAAAAAGAACAGCAAAGAAACTGAGAAAGGCTTTGAACTTTACCTTTGCCATAGTGATCTCTAGTTTCACTGTTGTTATGCATAAGTTTGAACGTGTATATTCTGAGAGGGATTTTTTTACTGATAACTGAATAGTGTCTTGGAAACTTTAAGGGAGGAAAACACGAATGAAAGTGAAACTCCACGTGGTATTTCCTTTATCAATTGGTCTATCTAAAGTGAAAACCTCAGAGGTTAAAACAAAAGAAATAATGGAAGGCTTGGAGAAATCAAAATAGAGGATAAACAAAAAAAACCCCATATGTTAGCTGATTACTTGAAAGAGAAAGAGATTGTTACTGTAACAAGAAATCAGAGACCATTTTACAACATTTATCCCCTGACACAGTACCTAAGATCTGACATATGCATGTTATGTACCTTATTTGAATTGTCCCTTGAAATCATTCATGCTGTTTCATGATGTAAAACATTTAAAAAGGAAATGAAAAGGGAATGAGAGGTCAGCATTGCACTATGAGTTGAAACTCGTTTTTCAGCATATTATCGGAGGAGAAGACATGGCACCTGAAAATCGGTAAGATAGTGCAAATTAGTTTTGAAACAACTATCAAGAACAAAATACTTGTTAGACTATCTGAGCCCTGGAAAGTGAGTCAATTAATGCTGGCATTGACACAATGAGGCTATTTTACCAAGTTGATAGACTGTAATGATTATCAAATGTGTTCAAGGAAATGGAATCCTGTGTTCAGGTCAATCCCATCCACAATCTGATTAGCTTTTAGAGCTTAAACTTGATTACCTTGACTTGATTAGGTAAAAAACACCAAAAAAACTAGCAGACACTTTGAGTCATCCAATGATTATTTTTTTTTCCCAGTGGCCTCAGTTGGAGTGGATGTCACATGAGAAAGCAACGTAAGACTGGCATAAACATTGGTTCTTCTTCTTGAGATTCGCACAGAATTTGTTGACCACCTTTTGCCTATCCAAAAGTTGCCAGATGAACTTTTTTCTTGAGCTCCGATCTATAAGAATATATGAAAGATGACAGTCTACTGATGGAAATGGTTTAAACATTGTAGATGCACACAAGAGAAGAGTTTGTGTACCAAGAACTGCTGGTGGTGCTTCTCACTTAGACTCAGACTGCTTATAGAAACCATGTGTGGTGCCTCTCCAAAGAGAGGAAGAAGTGTTGTATCAATTTGACTCTTGTTTCCCCAGGTAAAAACTGTGTTTTGTCTGAGAATGTTGATTCTGATCACACTATGATTCTGTGATAGCATTACGAAAGCTTGTCTGATCACTGTCTTTGTTCAGAAAACAACAGCTCGTAACATACCCTTCTGATGAAAATGCCAACAACATGAGCCTTAATTTTGAGTGTCAATCCTCCCTTTTAATATAGAGACATCAGCCTTCTTGCAGATAGTTGCTTGGTGGTGGTTATCAGTTCGAGTGGTGTCAGCAGGTACAATCTATGCTGATATCACATCCAGTACATGAATGTGCCCATTTCTCCTTTATGCATCTGACATGGCTTCACAGAACTTTGTGAAAACATCATATTTATGTTGTGTGCAGATGCCCCTTCGGAGCCAGCATGTCTCTGGCTGTGTGTAAGCCTTTGAAAGGGGAAGCAGGCATTTCTCTTGCATACCACCAGGTCTGCTGGTTTGTGTGGCAGCTGTGGAGCCATGGCACTGCAAAGACCAATCTGCTTTTGACGGGCCTTGCACTACCTTGTGTCAGTGTGAAGCCGGAGCTCTGCCAGCACCCATGTTGCCATGAGGGCCAGTGGGTGCACGAGGAAAGCAGGATCCCTGAGCTTCTCCTTCCCACAGCTCTGCCACACAGATCTTCGCAGAGCTGAGCCCTGTGCAAATTCAAACAATACTCAAACAGTGCAATTCAAACAATACTCTTTGGATAGCCATTTTAGTGCTGCACATTGACAAATATTAATCACAAAAATCCTCTGACGAAGGCGTGCAGAGGAAACAGGAATTGCATCCAACCAGATATCGTGTTTTAAATATGCTGCATCAGCAACACAAGTTTTGCCCATGGTGATTTCCTCTCTACTTCTATATATGATATTTGCAAGCTGGGAACCGTCACATCTCAAAAGAGACAACAAAGTTCAAGCAATTAACATATCCTTTAAATTGATGTGGCCTCCAAATTTTTAAAAGGTGCATTTCACCTTGCAAAGAAAAGATGGTCATAGATTTCACAAACACTTCTGCAAATTATTCTTACCATTTTTTCTGCTATCTATGTTGGTAAAAAACAGTAACATTTCTGATTGTCACTGGGGAAAAAAAGGAGTAGTATTTTAGGAATTTTTTTGAAAATGTTCTATTTTCCCCTATTTCTGCTTTTGTGGAACAAATTAATCTGAATATAATTGGAGTTTAGAACATGAAGGTATTTGATCTGTGAATGTTGGTGCTACATTCAGCAATCGTCAACTTCTTCCAGGTAAATTCTTCTTGAGGACATTTACCACCCTGGGATATGGGACTTCAGCAAATTGCATTAGCTGATTAAGTGGGAGGTTGCACATGCTGCATATGCCTGCACTTTTTGTCACTTAACCAGAAAACAGAGAAGATACAATTGTCTTTTTCCCCTGGCACCCACATCATCCTATCTTTGGAACCTGGTACCTCAGAAATACCTGGATGTCTGCGCAATGCTGATTGCTGCTGAGTGGTTCTACTGTGTTTAAACATCATATTCTTATTAGTTTGGGTTTTTTTGGTTTTTTTTTTCTATATGGAGGAAGAGCTTAGTTTCCGCACGGCCTGAGGAAACCATTGCTTCTAGGAATGCTACTGCCTGCTTCTGCCGTAAAGAATGCAAGGAGAGGATGCAGCAGTGAAGAGCTTCATCACAAATGATAATCACTTTTTATTTATATTTCTGAAACCTAGCTTGCATACTATTTAATGTAGTGGTTCTAATACATGTTCCAACTCCCACATGGAGATAGCTACTCCCAGCACAGTTTCACAGAACAGTGAGCTGCCTACACTTACAAAAATGCCAGCTGAACTTGTGTTTTCCTGCAGACTGCTTTTAGTAGGCATGAAGAAATGTGGTATAGGCTCATCATGGCCTTTCTGAGAACACTTCTGTATCCTCATGGCTTAGTCTAGCCAGATAGTGAGGCCAGATCCAGACTGATTTCTTGCCTTATAAGTAATTTTTACCATATTTCTCTGACAAGTGAGCAAGGAGCCTTTTATAGACTTTCAGGACATCATTTGAAGTAATTCCTTAGTAACAAGCAATCCACTTCCGGAGCTGGACGGTAGTCTAAAGTGAGCTCCAGAGTGACCATTAACTTTTCCTCTTTCAAGTAGAGCCAGTGATTATTTTTTTCCCTCTGGGTTCACACTTGCATATCTTTACAAACAGGGTACTGTTAGATTTCTACCCTGCCATAAACTCTGACTGCAATACCTCATCTGCTACTGACCTGAAGTGAACTCCGAGCAGAGGGAACAGTAATAAAGCAAAACCCAGCAAACAGCGTGAAGCTTTTGTAAGATCTTATATAACTGAATTGGCTATATTGGGAACTTGCCTTTGGTTTTAATTATAGATTTAAGGGTGCACTTATCGGGCTCTGTGCCATATCTTTGCTCCCTCCCTTCACTCTTGATTTGCTTTATATAATAAGCAGCCACTACAAAAAGGATGTTTTTTCCCCCTTTCTTTCAGGAAGAGGAGAGGCTGACAAAAGTTCACTGGGGGATGGGTACGTCTAACATGTTAATTGTCTTGTGTGTCGCTCTGGTCTTGGGCTTTAGCCTGGTCCCTCCAGAAGGCTTCACAGGCCAGCTGTGAGAGCCCAGCAAAAATCTGTGGCATCCCAAAACCAGCCCATGTTTCTTCCCAAAAGCTGGAGTTGAGTGACAAGTGCCTCTCTGAACCTCCAGGAAAGTGTCAAAAGAATGGCCATCCTCAAATCTACCCTAATCTATCGCTCACATCTGTTTCCCAGAATACACAAAAATTGCTTTCACAGAAGCAGAGCCAGGGTGGGTACAAAGCAAAGAGGCCTTCTGAGGGTGTTGTGAAGCATTAATAAATACCGAGTAGAGATTTGAGGGAACAAGACTAAGATGCCCAAACATTTAAAATATAACTAAGTCAGTTTATGCTGCTTGAACATCACTTCTCAGCTTAATCTTTAACTCAATTTGTATTCATATTCCTGGTGACTTCTACCTCTCAGAGCATCTGCCGTATCAATTGTTACATGTGCATAGGGAAAAAGGCTTGTAAAGCAATAGGGGAGCTGCCCCGAGGAATTATCCCGGCTGCGCCTTAAAGGGTAGACACCCTCTGCCTCATGTGAGGAGTCCCAAGCTCAGAAATCAGATTTCTGAGTGTGTTATTCGTATCAGAAGCCTGTCCTCTGAAAGGCTAACTGGAGCTAACTGCTTTGCCACATGCAAGAGGGTGTTGATGAAGGTGGTGGCTACCCTTCCACTCTAGCTTAGATGTCTCCAGCTTTTTTTTTTCCCTTCTTACGAATGGCCAACGGTTAGTAAAGTCAGCTAAAAGGTGTCACAATACTAGCTGAACTCCTTTAAGCCAGTGAACTAAGCTGCCTCAACCTCTGCTACCTGTGATAAGCTGTGGGGGCCTGGGATGTCAGGATGACAAAGGTATTGCAGAGGAGAGCAGGATACCTGGGCAGCTCAGCACAAAGGCAGCCCAGATCCAGTAATGCTGACCCCTAGCCTAGAGATGAAAAACTGCTTGCCTTCCTGCTGCTGTAAAACCCAGGTAAACCATAGCAGGGGAACTAAGAGTTCACTGTATTTATAGTTTTTTGGTCCTAGAAGTTTCATAACGTTGTTCAGTTCACCTCTTACATTACAAATGCAACGGCGTTGTTGCCCCTTCACTGAGACCAAATTAGAAATATTGATAAGAAGGAAGGCAAAACTTTGGAAAGATGGTGAATCTGACTCTCCTTTTCAGCAGACCACTTCTTATCAGCCTTGTGACGAGGTTTCTACAGTGAAGAATTTGTCATTCCAGAGAAATTCTGCCTTGTGCTGAGATGTGATGTGTGAGGTTACAAAAAGAAACTGCTGCTGGACAGATGGAAAGTTTCAATCCTAAGGCCTCACAGAAGCTACTGCAAAACATAGTCTAGCCTCCTTGGTTTATACCAGTGTGCATCCTTGGTCGCAGAGTAGGTGTGTTCATCCTTGCCCCCAGCTCTCAGCTGATATTGCTGCATCCAGTTTTGGTTTCTTTTTTTATACATTTTCCTAGGATGTGACTCAGTGCTTTTCAGAAAGCAGAGCCTTTGTCTGCATCATTCTCCCTGCCAATCCTGTACATCACCTGCTTGATCCAGAGTTGGGAGTGACTCATTTTTCTCATCCAAACACATGTGCACACAATGAGCTGTCTCCCATCTAATGGCCCTTCACAGAAACTTATATGTAGGGTCATGACTATGTTTTGTTGCAGATGCCCAGTGCCCATCTGTAGAGGACAGTCTCTGTCTGTCTCAGGATTTATATTGTTCTGAACGGTTTAAAAGCTTTGCAAGTGAAAGCAAATGATCTATGTTTTTATCCCTTCCTCCCTCACGAGCTAATTTTGTATCTATTATTTACTGTGGGAAAGCTATGCCAAACAAGCAATCTCTGCATTTTGTTCTGAGGCTGATTTTCATCCTAAACTGTTACAGATGGAAGCTTGAACCTGTTTGTGGAAAACTTGCGCACCTCTCACTCACCTCCTTACCTTTGTTGTTTGTCCCATATGTGAAGATGTGTTTTTAATGGGTTCCCTTCAACTGCATGGAGACGTTTGTGGGGCTAAGTAACTTAAACTTGTATACGAATGACTGAAATTAAGACGTCTACAGTGCAGGCATCTGAACTAGTCTACCTCTTCTTTTGCCCTGTTGAAGTCGATGGAAAGATGTAAGCACTTCCCAGCAGTAATTTGGCTCATCTAGAATTAGACAGCTACCATAGGTGACATGGCTTGCAATTAAGAAAAGCCAAAGACTAACAGCTTTGATGCAGAGGTTTTGTAGATGTCTAACATTATGGTATCTTACATTAACCAAAGGTAGTAAACTAGCTGGGGAATAGAGCCCAGATGCTGCAAACCAGAGATTCAGGAATTACCAAATAGACAGATTATAACACATCACAAAATGATAGCATTTTAATTTTAGATTTTAATTCCTCTACTTAGAATTCATTCAGCCTCAGCCTTAGATATAGGCATCTCTATAACTGCTTAGATAGCTACACAGCCAAGTGTGAAGTTACGTACTGCTGTCTCACAGACTCATCCAACAACTTCTCAGAGCTGCTGGTAGGATCAGGAAAGAGGCAGACAACTGCATTTACCAGTAGCATGTGATTGCAGTGGAAGAACTGCATTAGTAGGACTCAGGTCTACCAAAGAGGCTGAATGTATCTCCAGGCACCTATTCTGACATCCTGGCTGGCAATGGGACAGCAATGGAAGAATGGGACATGATGAGGGCATGAGCTTCACCCCTGGGCTCACCAAGATATTGGACAGACTAGTGGGGTGGCTGTCATCCTTCCTATCAGAAACATACCCACATTATCCTGTCTCACACGTCTTCTCTGCTCATTCTTTGTATCAGTGTGAACTAATTGTAATGTTTGTGATACAGTGCTCAGGCCCAATAGAAAGAACTAAACTTCTGGACCCTAAAATGTTGGCAGTAAAAAAAAAGGATGATTTGAAGTTTTAAGGGTTTCAGAAAACAGGAAGAGGCAAAGTTTTGTAGAAACATTTATGTGACGCCTCAGAGAGCTGAGGACACCCACTTCCCTCTTCTGTCTCTCAACAACCCAAGGACAATGAGCTGAGAGCCTGTCTTTAGAAAACAAACCTTGACAATTTATCACACTTAGGTTCAATTTTGATGATGCTCTCAACAAGGCTGAGCCGAACTTCTCATTGCTTGTTGAGGAAAAGAACCTACTTTGCTTGTCTTTGTGCTCTAGGGACCCTGGAAACAGATGGCCTTGGAGGAGCCAATTTCCCAAGAGAAGCAAAAATTTCTGAGGCCTTTTGGGGCTCCCTTGAGTGAGCCATTGGCAATGTGTTTTGGTACTGTCCTAGGAACAGATCATAAAGCAGATGGTATTTCAGAGAATGGCAGTCTTGCTGGCCGATTCCAGAAATGGCATGTCCTGTGCCAGCCTGATGACAATCCATCCTCCTGCCAACCCACTGGGGTACAGAGGATGGGCAGAGCTGCTGGTGGGACAAATGTCCTGACCAGTGGGCAGTACTTTCAACACCTCCCTCTCCCCATTCAAGGATGACCAGAGGTAGAAGACATTTTTCATTTCCGTGATCCCCTTTGTGCAAGGCAGGCCACAGATTACTGCTTGTATTACTTAACACTGAAATACCTCCAGGCAGTATTTTTTTTTCCTGCTTGGAAGACTGTCTTTAATCCATTTATTCTTGATCTGCCTTTCTTCTAGTCCTCACACTCCCTGAACACTGTAACAAATCTGCTCTTATTTATTGTTAAAACAATGTCATTTTTTTTCACAAGACAAACCAGAAACAAGGCACAAAGTCATCCAGCTTCAGTTCTATCTCTTTTTTTTCAGGAAGTAAGAAATATTTCACCAATTCCTCTATCTGTTGAAAAGTAACCATTAAAGACAGTGCATAGGAGAGCCTCACCTTTTTTTTTTCTTCCAGTAAAAGCTTGTTTTCATGGTAATAGCAAGAAGGGGGTGCCAGGATTCTCTCAGTAGAGTTGTTCGAAGGAATGAAGGTAGACATGATTAAAATGAGCCAGCGTAACATGGCCTTTGTTCATTTGACGTCATATTTTTCGGATTCAGGTTTTGTCTCTTTTGTGATATGAAAAATGTTACTTTTCTCTTGAGTTTTGACTGTATCTCAATTCCATGCAGATATTTTCAATTACAAAATAGGATAGCGTAACCTTCAACAAATAAATCAGGTGTGTATTAATACAAGACTGTTTTCCCTTACCTTTTCAAGTAGTAATCTGAAATTCTATAAGGTGGGAAGATAACAAGAGAGAGACATGACATGGAGTAATAAAAGATGAATTTTATGAATCTTTGTTCTGTTTCAATAAATCTTTTAGGTTTGCAATAAATGTATCAGTGTGGAACTCCTGGGGATATTAAGAGATGGGAAACCATTTCTGTAAGAGGCCTTGGAACTGCAGAGCTCAGCAGGAAATATTGCTTCAGTTGCTGTAGCCCTTTTTGGAAGCTGCTTCTTGCTAGTAACCTGTTTGGCGTCACGTTGTGACAGACCTTTCAGTGCCATTTCTCCAAACTCTTGAGAAACCTGATCACTGTTAAGTAGGACCATATCAGTACAGCTGGGCACTAACTTTAACAAGCTGTATTTGAGGTTCAGGGCAAGAGAAATCATAGAATCATAGAACGGTTAGGGTTGGAAGGGACCTTCAAAGGTCATCTAGTCCAACCCCCCTGCAAGGAGCAGGGGTATCTTCGACTAGATCAGGTTGCTCAGAGCCCCATCCAACCTGGCCTTGAATGTTTCCAGGGATGGGGCATCCACCACCTCTCTGGGCAACCTGTTCCAATGTTTCACCACCCTCATAATTAAAAATTTCTTAAATACGGTCTTTTTTTGGTATTGGTTAGGTGAGTCTTGTACTTTGCAACCATGCACAGGCATATATGGTTCTGTTCTGAGAAGATGGCAACGTCTTCACACACCACATGGTTTGGAAATTAAGTGTCTGAATGGTCATACCATTGAATGCTCACTTCCACTCCCTGTGACTTTACTACCAATGAGTTTCCCAATTAACCGCAAGTTGTAAGAGTATAAGTCTATTTTTATAAAGTTGCAAAGAATAGAAGGGGAAGAGAAGACAACTTCTCCAAAGGTCCTGCCAGTGTACCTGGCTGCCGTGAATCCCCTCTCTGGGGGTTCATTCCCAGGATGTGGCCATGGGATCTGCTGACCACAGCATCGCCACCTGTGGTAGTGCGCGAGTGAGAACATCTGTCCTTCAGAAACGGACTGGGACCACCAACTATTCCCACAGGTCAGCGAGCACAAACCTTGAGATAGCTATAGGTATTCCTCTCCACTGACCTGCATGATTTGGTCTGGTGACCTACTCCTTTTTAAAAATTTTTTTTAGGTTATAAAATAAGCTTACCCAGCCTCTGTAAGCAAGTGTGCAAACATGAGAGTTGCAGTTCAAGGAATCCACTCAAAAATGTCATTTAAAGGACTACTAACCAGCCCTCCTTTGTCTTTAAGTACCTGAACCCTTCCAAACATACTTAGAGGTGCAGGATTGCACATCCTATTAGGAATCTGCTAAACTAGCCTGGCATACTAGCTGGATTTTTAAGGTATTCTGTGAGGATTATAATCCTCTTCTTTCTGGGAGCAACTTTATTACCCCAGGGAAGCAGCTGAGTCAAGTTTGTGCCAATATTTCCATCACAGCGTTAGCTCTCTTCTTTTTAAGTCTTCGTGAAAAATAAATCATTTTGTCCCATAATTAAGAACCAAATAACTTCTCATGGCAGCAGATTTTGTTTATGATTTTCACACAAATATTTTTGACAGTGCTGACATTTTTACAAGCATGACTAACTACACATTTACCCAGTTTCAGGGGAGGGGGAGTTTGGCACTTAAATGTGCTAAAGATAATGTAAGCTAAAGAATTCCTAAGTTTGGCAAGCAGTTTACTACGTACCAGGGACTGTTTTCATTTATGCTAAAAGGAAAGTAGATGGCTGAGATACTGAATTTGAAACAGCACCTGCTGAGCTTGTATTGCAGTGAATGTGACAAAGGGTATTCTTGTAGCAGAAGACTATTTCTCAGTAGCTGGTTTCATTCAAGACTTTGCCCCATGCTTCCTTTGCAGTGTTGGGTATGGCACAAATTTTATGTCTTTGGTTTCTCTCTCTGTAAAATAAAGTTTATTACCTACTTTGCAGGACTATCTGCAGCTTAAGTCGTTAGTACTCATGCAGTGCTGAGGGAGGAGGGGACTTTATAGCCTGGGAAGGACAGGACAGTGCAGCATGGATATATATGGTGCTCACAAGGCTGTGTGTATGTGGCTTTACCCAGCCGCCAGCTGAGGACACAGATACCTTTACTGTCCTGGAAATTTATTCGTGTACATCCATTCTGCTCCTTGTGAATACCAGTCCTTCTGAGGAAGCCATCTCAGACAGCTGAGGAAACAGCCTGTACTTTACAAACCACACAGCAGCACCCTTACTCAAGGAGTCATTTCTCAAGACTTGCCTGTCTGTGCCGGGTGTGTTTCTCTGGTGGTAGTATCATCCCTGCAATATGTGTGCTCCAGAGGTAATACCTGCCAGCACCTCCCACACAGCAGCCTCTAAGACACCCATTTATTGTTTGGTTTAAGTACTGAGGAGATGAGTGTTGTCTTGGAAATTAGTGTGGGCAAACTACAGACAAATGCTGACATTTATGATGGCAGCATCCGACGGTTTTAACGAGTGTAATAGCTGTGTACTGCCAACCCCACAAACCCTTTGTCACTGTACCCTGGTGCCACCTCTAGCTCTCTCTGCCCCCTCCAATATCTTTTGCTTTTTAGTATGCCAGTACTACACTCCTGTCAAGCAGCTGCCTGTTTGGCATGACTCATGCCAGACATTTGGCTATTTTGGACAAATGGGGATATGCTATTTATCCCAAATAGCTGCCTGCCTTGGATAGCACATTGTCCTGAATAATGGAAGTACTATCAGCCTAAAAATCCTTTAGAATTCTTCTGCCTGCACCCACATATCGCAGCAAAGAAACCAGGAAATAACATGCAAATAACTATTAATACAGCAGATGACGAGAAACACACTTTCGAAACGGTAGCTTGGTTTCACCTGGTTGCGCCCCCACCGAAGCCAAGGAGAAGACTTTTGGTGGGTGCTGGTTCTGGCTGGCATCTCCTCCCAGTCATGTCCCAACTCGAGAGGAGCCTTCAGGAAAGGTGCAGGTAGCCTGGTGGCTTCCCCAGAGCCATCACTGGCCCCTGGCTCCCTGCTGGCAGGCTTGCCAGGAAAACGCTTCTGAATATTTTTTTCAAGCTGTTAATTAACAGATCCGAAAGAGCAACTTTGGGTTTGAAAATCTACAGGAGACATTCTGCCCAAGGGAAACAAAAAAACCAGACAGTTTGGGTAAAAACTAAGACTTCTTTTGCTCTCTTTACCTGGGGATGTCATGTGTAGGATGTGAAATCCAAGGGGTGTCCTGAGAGTTTATAGTCTCAGGCATAGATTGAGGGGACTTGAAAGGATTTTCTGTCTTGATACAGACCCTCCTGGGAGAGTTTTTTTTCCTTTTGCTTTTGCTTTTTTTTTGTTAGGTTTCATGATCTTTTAATGGACCCTTTGTAATTTATAGTAGATTGTTGCCTAATGATGAATGATGTAGCTTGCTAATGATGGATTTGGTTACAGTGTGTGTGTTGTAGAGTGAGAGATGATTTTATCTTGTTCTGATGGAGGACTCGGGTTACCAAGACATCTTTATAGCCCTTTATCAATCCACCAGTAGAGCTACCAGTTTAAAACATGGGATTTTTCTACTTTCTTTTCTAAATCTTACTGAATTTTAAAATAGCTTTCAAATTTGACTATTTCAAAACACTGCTGTTCTATCAGCCTATTCGTCATCATTTGCATCGGTCAAACTTCCATCGGTTTCAATGGGTGGAGGGGAGAGGGTTGGGTATGAGAAGAATGTAGGGTCAGACCCAGAGAGATAGGCATATAGATGGACCCACAGCAGGGTAAGTGCCCTTAGTGAAGGTAAGGGTGAGCTGGTGATAGCTAGTGGTGGTAGCTAGCAGAGGGAATCAGTACTGAATGGAAGACTCTCACACGGATTAACCTGCCCGGCTTGTTTTTGGAATCTGTTCTGCATTCGCTTCAATGACTCACGGGCATCCCTTCCCCCTCCCCGTCTCCCTTGAACAGTTTTCATTTCTTTTGCTTGTGTTTGAGAAAATATGGTTTACATTTCTAACATCCTTTATCACTTCCTGAGATTTAGTGTGTTATTTTACATGTTAACCAGTAGGTTATTTTTTTTTCTGTTGTATTTGTAATCTAATTGGGAACTATGCCAATTTCCTATCAAATTAGATCCATAAAATTTGGATGCATGTGTATGTAGCTAATTTACTATTGTTTACCAGCATTATTCTGCCCATCGATTTTTCTTTTGTAAACACTTTTTTAAAAGAAATTTTTATGAAAATCGGTTAATTTTTTTTTCTTGCAAAGTAACAGGAAAAAAATCTTTTCCTGCAAAATTCTTTAAATTTTAGCCTTAAAATATGAAATCAGTAAATGAAAATGTGGTATTCAAAGACACTATTTTGGTATTCAAAAGTGTGTGAGATCTGTCCGCAAACATGCAGACAATAACCAGCAGAGTTCTGCATCTCTCATAACTATGTTTTTCTGCACAAAGGTTACCAGTATGCCGTAGTCAATATAGAATTTTCAAATTTTGAAACATTTTACTATTATAGTAATGGCTATTCCCATTCCTAACACACACCCTGTCAGAAGGTTTAAAAAATGTATGCCTTGGTTCATGCAAAAAAAAAAAAAAAGGTGGGGGGGGAGGGAGGAGAAAAGGGAAAAAAAAAAAAAAAACAAAGGTCAAAACTTTTAAAATGTCACTTCTTCTACAGTTTTGCATAGAAAATACATTGAAGCAGTGGGAGGGCTCCTTGCCCATAGAAACAGGCTGTAAGAAAAGAATGTTATCCTGCTGCTGTAGTTTCCACTTTCACTGGCAGCTGCGGGCTGAGCAGAAAAGCACTGTGGGAGCCTATTGTTACCCCAGCTGGGTAATAGTTTTCTTATTTTACAGTCAGCAACCGAGGGGGGTTGGGGTGTCTCAGCAAAGTGCCTGAAAATATAACTCCTGCAAACAGATCACTTTCCCCTTCACTACGAGAAAGAGGGATCCATAAATCTTTTATTTCATTTGATTCCTCTAGCAAGGTAATTAAGCACTTCCAACAAAAGATGGACTTATTTTCCAAACAAATTTACGCTGTGTGGAAATGTTGCTCTGAAGGCTGTGAAATCCCAGATCCCTAACAGAGCACTCAATAATATTAATCTCTCTTTCTTTGTATGAAATTTGATTGTTGAAAAGCAGACTTTGCAAGAGTAAACCTGTATGGATGACAACCCAAATTTTTACCAGAACAAAGTTTTTGATAGGAAATGGTGGCAGTGGGCAGTAAACTTTGCAAAGCCTTTCATTTCATGATAGGGAAAGTGTGAGTGCCCCTACAAAAGTCAGATAGATGATTTTACATTGTATGTTTATAGGTCATAAGTTTAACTCTTACAAGATTGTAGGTTTTATGTAGTGCTGGTCTATCCAAGCGAGAACAACTGTTTCAGTCACCGCAGCAACCTAAGTTTAAAGGAGTGAGGCAATGACAACATCATTTAGCTCAGCAGAGTTTCCTGATGTCCTTCATTTCCTAACAACTAAAATTTGCAAGACCAACTGCAAAAGGAGACAAATCTTGCCTGTGGTGGGAAAGTTGACTAGCTGAATGATTTATTGCCTCAACTTTTTTATAGCCTCAGGTCTCATCACAGTCCCTATATGAAGTCATGCAGAACACTCTGTCAGCGACAAGGAAAGACAAAACACCACCCGGTCAGCTGGATGTGAGCAAGGATTCGAGGCCCAGTGACAACTGGTCAGAGGACTATTTTGATGAGAGGACTTACCTGTTCCCTGGTGATTTTTCCTTTTGCAAAGTCTTTGCAACCCTTTGGATAGAAAGGAGGACCTGCTTCAAAATGGAGTGGGACTTGTAGCTGTGCTTAGTAACGAGGAGGGCTGAGTCAGGCCTGGGACAGATCTTTCTCTAGAAGTGGTGCAGGGGATAGGCATGAGGACTATTTCCCTACCACACCACTAACTTCTGCAAAGGGCTCTCTCTCCGTGTAACGTTTATACCAGAGGAATGACTGGACCATGCCCAGGCTTCTCACGTCAATGTACTTCACTTTGATCTTGTAGCTGTGATGGTGGTGATGTCACAGCATCACTGGCTGCCAATTCTGAAGGCATGTCCAGCATATATTCCTGGATCCCACAGGTGAGGTGTAGATATAGCCTGACAGTTGTGGGGAGAGAAAGAGAGGGCTGAGGCTTTGAAAGGAAAAGAAGCCAAACCCCACACATTTTCTGGATTATCTCGGACAGATGCAATAGGAGGGATATTGCAGGAAAGGGTATTCCATTCTTTGCTTTCAATACTTCCTCTGTAGATATTTTCAAGGGAAAGAATGAGCGAAGACAGCATTGGACATTTGGGCCAATGACACTAACATTAATAACATGCACTTGTTACACCTGTCAGCACTGAGTCTTCAATCAAGCTGTGGCTTGTACTTACTTTTACAGGCCCTAAGTTCAAGCCCAGTTATTAAACAAGCATGGTTTTGGGGAGGATGAATATTCATAGTAGCGGAGTTGTGCCAGAACGGAACAGGTCTTTGTGCAGACCCAAAGGATGGACTTTCAAACCCTTGCTCTGTATTTCAAGCTGAAGATATTCTTGTCCTTTTCTCCACAAACTCGTGGTTCAGTTCTAGGTTTGCCAGACCAACAACCACTCCATGGCATGCCATACGCAAGAGGAACCCACTTTGGCTTTTATATCAGCCATGCCCTAACTGTGTGAACCACCAGAAGCAGGAGCTTAAGGCATGTTGATAAGGAGACCTGTGAGTTTTTCTCTCCTTAGAGACATGCACCAGCTTTCCTACACAAAATCTCCCTCATGTATGAAAGATAAACTTGTTGCTGGGAGCTCATACCTGAGGGCATCCACTTGGTGATACAGGGCAATGCTCTGCTGGAGAGATGTAGAACATCTACCCCACAGGTCTGAGAGGTCTGCTTTTTTTTTAGCAACTAGTCTAAACTGACCTTTTAAGGTCGAGTTTATGCAATGCCTGGTAATCCTCCCCGGCAGCATTCATTTGACACTCTTCTGAATGTTTGAAAATTTGTCGTAAGACTGCAAGCCTGGAGTGTGGCGTGAAAGCAATATGTCAGGTGAGGCTCTTCAGTGCAAACACGCACAGTCAGTGCCATACAATGGTTTGCTACTCTGCTATGGTTAGTGGATTTTATGTTAAACAGGTTCCTTATTTCTAAGAACATTTCCAGTTAGCTGAATAAATAGCTGAGAAGCACAGTATTCCTGTATATCAAGTATCTATTCCTAACAATGCTTCAGATTCCAGTACCTCTGTGACTTTTTCATCCTGGGTAGTAAGTAACTGAAATCACTAATTTCAAAGACAAAACAGTTGTGTTTCTTGACTGAACCAAAATTTCCAAGTGAAAGCAGGGAGGAGAGGAAAGACAGGAACAAGGACGTTTCTTGTTTCATCACTTCAGGAAACAGGATTAAATACACTGTGTAAATATGCACAAATCCATATACAGGTATACACAAGCACAATTTTCCATGTATATTATTAATTTAAATTTTATCTCCATAGTTAATTAAAACCTTCTTCTGCTCTTTATAGAAAGTGAAGGATTAATTAAAAATGTCACCGTCCTAACTGAACACCTGGTCTTAGCCCATGAGTGCGTGAATGGAGTGGCTAGCCGGACCAAGAGATTCATGCACGTGGTCAGTGCTATTAATCTCTAGGGCAGAGTTTACAGTTTCCTTCATGCTTCCTGCTCTACATGCAGAGAAGACACAAGACTCCTGTGAGAACATGCAGAATATGTCTACCTGGACTTGTGCTCTGCTGATGCTACGAGCTGAGCAAACACAATGTCACTATGGCTAACAAAGCATGAAGAGGGAGATGAAGAGCCTTTCTAAGGCTTTGGGTATGTTACCTCAGGCTTGGCACCACACCGCCTTGGTCATGCCATTTGGAGTGAGAGCTTGCTTGCATCTGACTGCAAAATGCCCTGTAGCCATCCCCAGCACAGACAAAAGCAGGGTGAGGAAACAGATGGTGGAGCAGTTTGCCCAAGGCCACACAGGAGGTCAGCAGGAGAAGCAAGAGTGGAGCTGACATCCCTGTGTCCTGCAACAATGACTCATCTCCTGAGCCCATTGCCCAAGAGGACTTTACTAAAGACAAGCAGATTTAAAGTCCAGGCAAAACTCCAACTGTTTCCTCCGCTGCCACTCCTCCATGAGCCATTGAGTATTTGTCTCTGGGAGAGCATGGGAGGGTTGTGTAACATTTTCTTTGATTCATTAAAGTTTGTATGAAGCTGCCAAATACACAAAAAATCCAGCATGATTCAAAGAAGGATTGACTTCCACCGAAGGTTATTGGAATTATTCTCTACTCACATTACCTTAGTAGCAAATGAGGATTAGGCTTCCTCTTGTCTGTCTTCAGCCATCTAGATGATGGCTTCAGCAATCTAGATGCCCAGTCTAAGTCAGATCTATGCCCCTGCCATAGTCAATGGAGAGAAACAGGGCCATCTATTTTAGACACCTATTTGAGGATGGAGTGAATTGCCGTACAAGGTCCATTGGTTATAGAAGCAGCTTAGGCGAGCAGTTTACTTTGGATAGCCAACATTCAGACAGCTTATATTTGATATGAGAAATTACACATTGGAAATAATGCTATAACTTCTGTAGGGCCAACAAGGTTTCACTCCTTGTTCTTACTTGTTTATACAACATCTTGATCTTCAGCATACAAATACTATACAAATAGACGAAAATCTGACTTCTGACTTAAAGAGCTTGCCCACAAATTTTTCAGACTTGATCTTTGTGCGAGCCCAGCAATTCAAGTAGAATGTGCCATCAGCCTCACTCATAAAAAATAATTCCCCTGGTTATATTTTGATTATTTGTGAGGTTATTCATCCTTAAAAGCTTTGTCTTAACAGTGGGAAGGGTTTAATTAAATTTACTAAAAACATCCTTTAACCCATTTTTGCTTTTCAATGTGAATTACAATATAGCTATGCGGATAAGTGCTTGTACTCCTTTTAAAACCCTAAGAAACTCTGCCAACTTACAGAAGGCATTTCCAGTTTGACAAAATTCTTTATGTGTGTAAAGCATAAAATTAGTTTTAGAAAACAGAAATACCATACCTGAGTTACATATTGTCTACTCCAATTTTAATAACTCTTTAAAACCACTGAGATTGTGCACTGATTTCATGTTAGCTTTTATAATGTAACTACTTTGTATACTAGAAAATCATCCCTTCTTCAGGAGCACTCTTTCATATAGCTTTTAGGTTCTGTTTGCTGCCATTTTTTATCCTTTAACTATAAGCTGTTTCCCTTAAATTACAGGGAACTTTGTTCAAGCTAAAGCAAATACGTTGACCTTTAATCCAATGGTTCCTCAGAGAGCTATATTATTGTAATCTTTAGAAAAGAATCTTATATTTGACCAGTTTCAGGCATTTTGCGCCTTTAGGAGAACTGGATGGACTCAATGGTCTCCTAGCAGAGCACTAACTCTACTTAGAAATTCCAATGAAAAACAGACTCTGACTCTGAAAGGGTACTTTGAATAGAGTTCACGTTACTAGCTACATAGTTCGACCAACATGACCAAGGCCCTACAAATATTTTGTGACTTTCTCCCTTTTCCACATTCTTCATGGGCACAAGTAATCTTTAAAGTACATCTTCAAAATACATAAAATTATTCAAAGACATTGCTCCCTAGACAAGTCTATTTTTCTCCATTGTCTACAAAGGGAGCCTTGGGTGAAGAACTGCAGATGTTCAGGTTGGGTCAGATGAATGCAGGCCACACACACTGGACAAGACACAAGACAAGAATCTTCTAGAAAGATGTTGGCCTCTTGAGGAGAAGCTGGATATGATTTTTGTTTATCTCCCTGTTATATTGAAATGTGGCTGTTCAGAAATATGCTTTGATAAAGACCTGTAAAGTGCAGGTTTTTCCTCTTTTGTTCTATTTTGTCCTGAATCTGCCCTTTCTCTTTATTAATCATTCATATGTCCAAGAGTATAAATGGAAATTATCTGATTTTCCTCTTAAATTCAATGGATTTCATTTGCCTTCAGAGCAAGCTTGAATTTCACATTACTCTTTTCCCCTTTTCTCATATACTGATGTGGACTCCATACAAACTTCTACTCCCTGCTGATCTCACAGGAATATGTTCATTTTTTTTTGTGGGGTGATCTGCAGCAGTACTACTGATGAAGAGGAAACAATACATTTATTTATTTTTCTCAAATGGAAGCTGGTGAGAAAAAAAATAAAAAGTGTTCATTCAGTATTAAAAAGATAAGGCTCTGGGATCAAAGGTAAAAAAATCAATGTGTGCGCTTCAGTTCCCTAAATGGAACTGTTTAGAACTACTTTAGGTACACAGAGTATCTCTTTAGTTGCCTCCATCTGCCACAGGGGAGTAGAGATATCTGAGAGGCTTTCTAACATGTCTACCAACATCCGACACTGGTATCTAAAATGCTTGACCAAAGACTAGGAGAAATACCTTGAAGTGACAGTGTGTGCCTACGTTTAGAAACTAAATCTTATTTTTTCTTTATAGTATAATTTGTAGAATTTTGTTATTGTGCCTTTAACATCTAATTTTATGTTTTCATTACTGTTTTTCTCTGTGAAATCCCATCATCAATATATGTACAATATTTGTTGGTCTCAGATAATTATCAGTAGAGTTTGCACAGAAACTGCCAAAAGATCTAACTCCTGAACACCACCCACACGTAAAGCTCCAGACTTGCACGTTCCTTTTGTAATTACGGGGGGAAAATATCTCTTCAGATAACTTTCTCTGCTTGCTGCCTTTCTGCTTGAGGGACATCTATTTGCAGACTGGTGATTAGAGAACTGATAGGAAGGAGATCTGAGCCTGAACACTTGCAAACTGAGGGAGTCACTGAACACTAACACTCAATGTCCTGGGAGAAGATTCTGCCCTCAAGGAATGGTACAGAAAGGTTACTAACACATCTTCTATAATAGCTATAGTTTGAAGAGAAGTAGTCATCACCTTTAATACTTTTATTAGAAACATGCTTGACTGTGGGAGAACTCTGGAGACAACAAGGCACTTTCACTACAGACCCCAGTAAGATTCCAAAGTTTTGAAGAGGGTTGAGTCCTTGATGTGTTCCTCCTTTTACTGTTTCTCTTGGTTAACTATGGGCAGTGCCCTGCCCAGTAGACTGGCTGTGCTCAATGTCCTTGGCACTGGCTCTCTCCCCTCTTCTGTGTAAGGGCCTGGGGGCTCATACCAGATTCCTCTTAAAAGCCTGTATAGACAAAATCATCACACCATCTAATGTTTAAGTTTTCCATCCCTCCACTGTAAAGGACCAACACACCACCAAGAGCCTTGAAATCATTACATTATTTTTATACAGACACATAATGACTAACATACACAGTAGGTTTTATAGTCCTAATATTCCTTTGATGACTACTAACCTGAGCTAGTAAACCCCCTTAAGCAGTTCCAGTTGTCATCAAAGATCAGAGTTGGGATTGTACAAACTAAAGGTGATGAAAACATTGCATGAGATCTCTCTGTAAAAAACCTCATCTTTCATTCAAGTCATTTCCTGGCAATACCCCTGTGAACAGCAGTGAGAATCTTGTGTGTGAGCAAGAATTGGTTGAAGATAGCAAGGCTAGATCTACACCCTGGCCAACTCTACTATGCTAGTGTGATAAGAAGCAGTCCTGGGATGGATCACACCCTTCTTTCACAACAGCTGCTAAATTGAGGCTCTTTCTGACTTTGATTTACATGAAATATTTCTGCTGTGGTCTCTTTTTGCTGTTGGAGTATTGCTGAAAGGGAGACTTTCCCCTTTGTGGAATGGGTAGGTGGCTCTGCTAAGACAGTTCTGTGCAGAAGGCCTTGGCTTCACAAGAACAACTAAGGTCTGGTGCCGTCTGCTTCTTGTACAAAGCCCTCCTGATGGTGCAGTTCCCTGAATGTGCAAACCTACTCCTAGAAGCAGCTTTGCCTGCTTCTTCAGAGCCATGTCCTCTCACACCTCCCTTGGTTTCCCCAAATTTGGGATAAGTTAAGGCAGAAGGCATTTGTGGGGAAGGATGAAGCCAGAGATCATTGCCTGGGCTCCTGCCTCCAGCCTCCTCACCAAAGGGACTCCAGAGTCTTCTGGGGAGGCTGGAAGCAGCAGCACGGCTGCTGACTGCTCTGCACACCAACACAGATCTACACGAGGCTTCTTGCTTGGTCGCTTCCTTGCTCTGGCTGAGACTGGTGCAAATACTCTCATGTACCAGAGAGAGTTGCAAACCCTTTCCATCGCATAGATGGATCCGTATTTGTTTCATGAGCCTTACAATTCTGCATATGATACAACATCGACTGACGTGAGTCACATTTTTGCAGATGTATTTTTTCATACATGAAAAAAATAGTTTAACCTTTGTAAAATATTGCCTTAAAATAGAATGCAAGATACACACTGCTTTTCCTGTGGATTCATTTTAGGCTTCTGTAGAAGTAAGAAATCAGAAGAATGTTTCATTAGACAGAAGCATTAAGTAGATTTTGTGTTTTAGGGCAAAGAAGCAGTAAAGCAGGACATGAGTGGAGGGAACAACAAGCAAAGTCTGCTAAGGAACTCTTTCTCCTCTGCAAAGTTAACAATGACTGAATAGTAAATTGTTTTTTAATAAGTTTTGTATTCTCCTGGGATATGGTTAAAGGGTTAATTTAACGCTTGACCCATTAAAACCGTTGAGTGCAGTGAGAACCTTGTAAGGCTGATCAGATGATTATTTCTGGAAGATAAGTGGTTGAAAACCGAGCCTCACTAGTTCAGGTAATCAAGGGAAATTGGCATAAAAGAGAAGATGCGGCTGAGTAAAGACAGAACGGCTACCTGAGATTCTATTACTTGTCGTCTTTCAAGCATAATAATGAGATTATAGTAACCCTAAACTGGCTGAAAACAGAAATCTGTCTGTCTGTCAAGTTCATTGTGTTGAGTTTTACAACAATCCAGATCTGGTTCCTCTGAACCTACAATAATTATACCAGGGAGACAAGCTCAAAGAAACCTTTTTCAACCTTGGACCTTTGTCAGGTTTTGGCTTATGACCAAAGTACCATTGTTTATGTCATGGGAAAGAAAAAAAAAAAATAAAAAGCCCCAACATTGTTAATGTTTATTATTATTATTTCATCATGCAATTCTTAAAAAAATATTGCCACAAGTCTTTCCTCACTCCAGCTGTCACACTGCCTTGTGATTTTCTGAATGAACTCATTATTGAACCACAAGCCTCTTGGCTTCTCTGTGGTTATTCTGGTCAGAGCCTTTTGCTGTAATCATTTCTCACACCTTTAATTGGCACACATCCTCACATCACACACGTGTGGGGTAGGAGCACTACTAGGTGCTCCTACCTTTTAAAAAAATGGAAAATGACATGAGGTACAGAAACAAGAAATCCATTACATTTACCTCAAACATACATGTGTTTCTAGTCTGCACTAGTCTCAAACTCAGGTTGTGGAGAGAAATTTCTAAAATATGGGATGTGAGATCCGGTTTTGAATCTGTTTTGAGATAGCAGCTGTAAGGTTGCAGTTCAGGAAGGCTTTTAGGTATGTTTGAAGTCCAGCTGGCTTCAGCTCTGTCAGGCACATCGTTCCTCCTTCTTGGTGGGAGGCTCTACCTGCCCTTCCTTCTGTGTTGACTCACGCTTGTATAAATAATTTTCCAGGTTGATGTAGGCTTGGGCTGCTAGTATGAATAGATGTTTCTATCCATGCCTCACTTCAGACTGTGAAGAAAATAATCAGGTTAAAAGTCAATATTTACTGTGCAAAGAGCTGTGTCAGACTGTCCGGGTTTGACTGGGTATGTTTTGGATTTAGTGTGTGTTTTGCTATGTGAAGAATGTTGATAATACACTGATGTTATTAGTTGTTGTTAAGAGATCGAGGACTTTTTCAGCTTCCCAGGTTTTGCTAATGTGCAGGTGCAAGCAGCTGGGAGGGCCAGTACAGCTGACCCAAACTGGCCAAAGGAAGCATTGCATACCATAGACATCATGCTCAGTATTTAAATGGGGTTGGCTGCTGGGCAGAATTCCAGAAATCACTGTTCCAAGATCACTGCTGGGGATCTTTCCAAGATTGCTCTTGTTTCTGCTCCATGATCACTACTCAGGATGGGCTGTATCGATCAGTGGGTCATGAGGCAGTGAGAAATTATGCATCGTTCATTTTGCATGTTCTATTATCATTATTACTATAGTTATTATGCTATTGTCATAATTATTAATATATATTATTATCTCTTCCTTTGGTGTCCTAGTTAACTGTTTTTATCTCAATCCATGAGTTTTCTTACTTTTACACTTCTGACTCTCTCCCCACCCCACTGGAGATGGAGAGGTGAGCGAGTGGCTGTGTGGTACTTAGCTGTCACCTGGGATTAAATCACAACACAGATGAGAGTGTCACCAGTCTGCTCCTGCAGGTCACTGTTGTTGCCGTTCTGTGGACAAATCTGCCTGGGTTAGCCTGGACGAATTGGGCAGCTGGCATTAACCTGACTGCTTTCTGCCAAAGTGCTTTGCAGGATTGTTCACACAGCCAGAGCTGCTGAAGCAGTAACCTCCTGTGATGGTCAAGGATCAGCATCTCAACACAGTGCCTCTTTCACTTAGTACGGCTGGAAGAGGGGATGTCTTTACACAGCTTCGAGCCTCCATGCAATAGATGCTGATCTCCTGGCCCTTGATGCTGGCAGATGAGCTCTGTTGCCCTTATGTGTTCTGTAGTCTTGTGAGTTGATGTAATTCAGCCTCTGAAGAACACTTTCCCCTGGTCTAAACTGTATCTTCCAGAGGGAGCCAGAGTGTAGGAACGTCAGTCTGCAACTCCAAAAAGTCCTTGAGACACACATCTGGCCTTAGAAATAGACTTAGGAATGTTATTACATGTTTTCTTGAATGGGAACCTGCACTTGGAGTAAATACGCTTCAAGCAGACACACAGACATTCAGCATTTGTTAAGGGCTGTGCCCACAGCAGGCTTTTTCATTATTTTTCATAGACTGTGATCTTGTGACATTGTTCGTAAGCTGCCTTTATTCCCATTTTCCACTCCCAAATATCCATGCAGAAAAAAATCCCACTGGTCACCCTGTAAGGTCAAATGAGAAAACATTTACATATTTTGAGCTTCCTTTAAAATGTATTTTAGCAGCTATAAGCCCTATAAGCCAGGCCAGTAATCAGCACCACTATCACAGGAAAATTCTCCAACACACATCAGTGCTAGAACTGGTATTAACGGGTACTACTGCTCATGGAATAGGGATAATGGCTACCACTGAGCTGCCTTCTGTGGTTGCCACGAAGTAGCAATCACTACTGAATATTTTTAAAGTCCTAAATATTTTTAAAGTCCTTAACATGGACTTAGGAGCCTAACTTGTTTCTTAAATGTGAGTTTTGTGTCTCAATGCTTTTCCTGGAAAGACCACATCCTATAGGCTTTTCTCTTGTGAGCAACACAGAATAGTCCTATGGCCTTAAATTTAAAATTGAACAGATTTCTGGTTTTGATGAAGCACACAGTGGGTGTATTAATTGCAGATATATCTTTCCTGGTTGTTCTAAAAATCTGATTGTGTTCATCAGTAATATCCAAGACCCATAGAGATACCAAATTTATGTCAAAGCAGAGCTAAATTATTACAGCCTTTGCAGTTTCAGGCAGGATCTGGTTCTCATAAGTCAAAGTCTATTCAATGATGTGGTTCATAAATCACTGACTGCGAGAAAAAGAAATACACTGTACTATGGTATTTGTAATTAACATAGGGTTTGTGGTTCCAAACCTTCAGAGCCTTCCAAAAGAGCATTCTTGATAAAGTTCAGTGCTGCTTCTTGATAAAGTTCAGTGCAGAACTAGTCCAGGAAGATGGAATACTGAAGTTAAATGGATCGGGGAATTTGGCAGAAAAATCAGATTTTTTTTTTCACTCCAAAATGATGGTTCATCAAAATGGAACCATTTAATGGAAGTGAACATTGCCCTGGGAAAGTTTAACCACCCTAAGACGGGGGTACTGGTCATTGTGAAAAGAGACAACAGCTTGAGCCCAAGGAGTGAGCTGAGCTGAACGCCTGCAAACAGCTGCTACCACTGGTCTTTACCTTATTGCACTTTTCCATTAAAAAAAAAAAAAGGTAAAATCAGTATTCACAAGAATTCAATTACTCAGGAAAAAAATCTAAAATCTTGGATGTGAAAACCTAAAGCTCCCTCCCTTCCCAGGTTGCGCAGAGAAAGATCAGAGCATAGCCCAAGCTGCTTGAAGGGCACAGGGGTGCAGGATTTGGGCAGAAGGCTGCCCAAGCACTCCCATGCACGGTGCTCTGCTCTTCCCTCCCCGACTGCATGTTTGACCCTGTGTCTACTCTCATGGACTCAGCAGTAGCTCAGAGAGCCTGCACTTGTGCCATTTTCATTGAATATGCCTGGTTAGATGAAAGACATTAATGTCCATCTGCACTTGGAATGGCAGGTTCTGCTAAGGTAGAACTGAGAAACTCATTCTTTGTTCTTCTTTCCTATAAATACATACTGGTTCATATATACTTGAAACAGTTCCATTACTATTTCACCTTAACATGGATTTAGGACCTCATCTTTATGTATTTCTTTTTTTAAAAGAATAAGTGAAACAGGAATGTGAAAAGAAACAAGAATATTTGAAGAGCAGCCCGGGTCCTGAAAGAGAGGAGTTAAGTACGCTTCACTTCAATTACCTCAGTATTAACAACTCTAAAAAAAGGAATGTTTGCAATATTTAATGAACCTCTGCAATGATGTTATGGCCAAATATTATGAAGGAGTTATGAGGAAACTGCAGAGTTAATAGAACTGAACTGAAGCAAAGATTTTCAGAAGAGACTTAATCTGAGGCTTGAAATCTGAATAAACTTTTATCCTTGTTGAAAAACTGCTGGCTCCCTTCACCCAAACATATTTATATAGATACTTAACTGATTTCACTAGTGAACAAGCTAATGTATTCTAGAACAATTTATTTGAAAATGTGAACTGTAAAATTATGCTACAAAGTTTATTAAACTTTCAGGTGTTACATTTTGACATACTCAGATCTTTCCTTTAACAATGACAGAATGCTACACAAAAATACTGCATTTCATCTGGTGTAGGTCTTTATCTTATCTTGACAGATTATTGCTGGTTAAATTGTAGAGCTGACTTAAAGGCAGGACTCTTCAAGGGAGTGAGAAATTAAGGCTTCACCAAATGGTAATAAAGCTATTAAAAATGCAAACAGCAAACAGCTACACTGTACAGGTTAGACAGCTAATCCAAACTAGCAGTTTAAAAAAGCAGAGCAATTACACTTTTATTTAAATGCAAGGAATATGAGCAAGAATAGAATGAGGTGCCTTGTTTAAATGCATTCTTTTGAATATTTATTAGAAATAATACATGTAGTTAAGCCACTTATCTGATTTCAGTGAATAAGTAAAATGCAAAAGATCAATTTTCATAATTATACTAAAGAAGTCTGTCTTTCATAAAAATCTCATTAATAACACCATTATTACTGAAAAAATATCTCAGTATTATTATTGTTATTCTAATTATCAGCAAAATGCTACTGATAATGTTGTCATAAAATTCCTTTTTAGTATCCTATTAAGGAAGATAGACTAAGTAGTGGTTTAAGTTAAATCTAGATCCTAAGTGGCATTTAAAAAAAAAAATCTTCTTTGTGTATTTGGATAAAATACATTATGTGTATAATTACGTAAATTACTTCAGGTTTAGCAAACAAGAGATACATAGATAATGCATGCATGCATATTTTATATCTATAGAACTATATAGCCAGCTGAGTAGGAAATACACGAGGCATGCAAGCAGAGTAAACAAATATTGCCCAAGGGCAAAATTGTTTCTCAGCAAAATTTTAACGAACAGCCATTTAAACTTATTTATTATTATAAGAGGGCCTCGTCAATACTCAATATTATTTTAGTGCCCACCTGGATTTATTAAATTGCTAAAGAGCTTGGAATCCTCTAGAAATTAATGTTAGAAAGGGCACATTGTCTTACACAGGAAGGAAATTTCAGCTGCTTGCATCTGTTATCCAGTGTGCTTCAAAACTAGGCCAGTGTGGGCTGCAGCACAGAGGAGGGAGAAGGAAGGACTTTTGGAGCTGGAACCTGACAGTTCCTCATTCTTATGGCAGACAAGGACCTGGACAGCCAGCACAGCTAGAGAATAAAAGAATTTATTCCTGCCATGCCGTTCGTAATACAGGGGCTGACACTGCGTCCAGGAGCTCCATGCATGGACCAGAACCTTGGCACGCAAGTTCCCAGATAAACAGGGCAGTTGATTCCTCATCCAAAAAGCTGATGAACTGACTGCTACCCCCATTCCCTCTCCCCCCCTGTGCCACTTGGGAGGAGAAGGTAGTTGAGTTAATGTTAAGCTCGGGAAGAGGGAGGGGTAGGGGGAGGTTATCTTGGTGCCTATCTCATTCTCCTGCTAGTTTTAGTAATAAATGAATAGTTTTCCCCAAGCCAAGTCTGTTTTGCCCATGATGGTAACTTTAAGGATTTCTCCCCATCCTTATTTCAAACCTCGAGCCTTTTTTTTTTTTCCTTATATCATCTCATTTCCCCCTATTCTCTCGGAGGGTGGGGACGGTGAGAGAGAGACTGCGTAGTCTGGTCCCAATCGGGGCTGAACTATGACATTAATAAATAATAGTTACAGCAGCCACCAAAGTCAATCAAGAACATGTATGCAGGCTTCCTTGGGAGGTCTGTGGTAGTGAACTGCTTTTCTTCACCTATAGGTGCAGAGACAGACGGAAAAGTTGCACAAGTTTTCATGTGAAGGCAGTCTGCCACCCTGCTGCCCTCTCTTGAGTTTCCACACCATACAAAAAGAAATACACCACTGGCAGCACAGCAATCTTGCAACCTTTATGTCTGGGAAGATAACATTGTGAAACACGATCAGGTTTCTCGAGCAACAGATTTTCATCAGTTTAGATACTTTGGGCAGTTTCTGGTTCTGCCTTCACAGTCACAGTGACTTAAATAACAGTAGAAACAAGTTCATTTGATGGTACAAGAGGCCAGTGTCTAGGAGGCAATGAAATGAGAGGGCTGAAGGACACATTTCTGCCCAGATCTTGGGCATAATATATATATTATATTAATTAATATATATACATGTCCTTACATGCAAAAAAACCATGGTGAGCAGTGGTTGGGTGAATGGATAGCAATGCCTACAAGCACAACTAAGAAGGATCTAAGCAAGAGTTCAAGAATTTTCCTGAACAGGGTTAGAAACAAGCACATGCCTAATCACAGATTGATTTTCTGTTAAGACATGTATTATCTTTTGTTAATTGGTATTATGTTCTGAAAAAAAATGCCTGGCAAGTGAAATTTATTTGTATCTACAGCTTGATTGCCTTCTCTTGTCTTAAAACACTTGGAGAAAATGAAGTTATCTAAGTAGAGAGAGTGAGGTAACTTTCAGAAACAACTTTCAGGTATTGCAATCACCGGATGCAACAGAGATAGTTATACTTATCCCAATGTGTCACAGGTGGCATTTACCACTATGCATGAGTGTTAACGCAAACAGAAACAGCTTTTATCACAGCAGAATGTCATGATCTGCACTTAGGGTTCAATCTTTCCATCCACTATGTGGGAACAAATTGACATGCCTCAGAGAGTAGGATTGAATTCTCCACTTAATTTAGAAAGTGTTCTAAAAATACAATCAATATAGGGGGTTGCAAAAATAACTTCTTTTTTTTTTTTTTTCGCCTGCTAGGGAGAACCATGCATAAATTATGGCTTTATTTTCTTCTACTTGAGAATTACGTAAGTTGTATGAAAAGCTCAAAATAATTTAATACAACCATTGCTCTTTTACATCTATGTGTCTCTAGTGATTTCTTTTTCCCTTCCTTTTTCTTTTTCCCCCTTTCTCTTGTTCTCTCTCTTCCACTCTGTTTCTTGGCATGTTTATCTGTGATTCACATGCACACACGCACATGCACACACTCTCTGGCAGCAAGGGCATATGCAGTAGGCAACACCCGATTTTCCCACTTGAAAGTGTTCCCGTGACTTCCAGTATGATTTTTCTCAGCTTTTATGTATAACCACCTACGTCTGCAAGACAAATTGATTTCTGTTGATCTCTTGGGTGCACACTTACGGCAGGTTTCACTTAGTCAATCTCTGTCTCCATCTCACTGTTTGGATTTATTGTGGACACTTTATAAGCAGTGGCTAATTTTAAGGAGGAAGAATGCAAATAAAATAATAATAGGAGCATATACTCTTCAAAAGAAGAACTGTCTCTTTTTGACTAGCACTATTTCTCCTATAATAAGAAAGTAAATCATAGTTAACCAGGGACCCAAAAATTACTCACATTTGGGATAAATCCTGCAATTTTCCTGCCCAAAAGCCCTGACTGGATTTTCTTAGTGAAGCAGTTAAAACTGCGAAGCTTGTCTCCCCAATGTGCCTGGGAACACGGGATTCCTGGGGTTGAATGTGCAATCAAACTTGTGTTCACAAAACCAGGGACAAATCTCATTCTACTCTGGGTGTGCTCACACCCTTACAGTCCTTAATTATGTGATCACAAAGCCCCTCTCAAAATCATACAAATTTTGTCTACAAAGTTAGGCACATGTGGAATTTTACAATATCCTTTTAGTCCCAACCACTTTAATTTACATGTCAGAACCTTTATTGCTGGAATCTCTCTCCTCTTGAACATTCTCCTTAACAAATTGATCAGCCTTGATGTGTACTTACTGAAAGGAAAATCTTGTTTTCTTTTGGAGATGGTACTTTAGACGCAAGCGTAAGCGCTTAGAAATGTTTTTTTAAAGAGTTGAGTGTCTTGTTTGTGACTGTATCTTCTACATAAAGCCGTACCTACTTTGTGTTTTTCCTCTGCCCAGTCCTTAGGCTGTTTTAAGGCTCATATTTGTTTCTGTGTGTTAGATTTGTTTCTCTTCTTTTTCTCCTCTTTTTCCTTTTCTTCTCCTCACCTCTCCTCTCCTTCCTTCTTTCTCTTTTTCTATTTTCCTTTTCCTTTTTCATAGGAATTTGCACTTGTTTCTTGCTGATTCCTAAGTCAACAGCATCTCAGTAAGTCAGAAAGAATAATTTGAAAAAATGCTTTCCCAGAAAAATACTTGGAATATATGCGTGCATTCAAATGTTACCTTTTCACATTTTAATGAGCACAAACACAAAAATAATATTTATAGCAGTTATTCATCTGGCAGAGAGCTCCTGAAGCATCATCTTTTGTACAAAAGTGCCACAGCTTCTTAAGACCACTTATATGCATGAAAAATCAAATCTGGACACTTAGACACTTTTGAAGACTTGAAACAAAACATTAGTGAAATAATTGCTGAATCCAGGAAATTACTGTGAAGTGATATGTGACACGTATCGTCTGTCAGTGTTACTGCAAGTGAATATACTTCAGGTCAGATCGTGGCCAGCCACTGAGCGTTGCAGGAGAGACAGCGCAGGCTTCAGCAGCTAGACAGCATTTTTCTTGCTTAAAATCATCTTTCAGTGCCATACGGCTGGTCTGGCTGCTGTGTCCCTATTCTTAGGATGAGACCAGCCAGGAAAAACAAGATTTTGTGGTTACTTTATGTTGTAAATGGCTGGATGTTAGGCTCAATCCAAAAAGGCTGCTTCAGCCAGTGAAAGTCGGGGCAGACTCATGACTGCTCCCACTTTGCTCCAGGGAGTGAAACCAGCCCTTGGGAACATGAACAGAGTACCTGAGGTGCACAAAAAGAAGCACTCACTTCAAAATGCACATCGGGGAGTATTTGATGAATTGCTCATTGAAAGTTATAGGGACACAATGTCCACTAAATGCTCTCCAAGCAGTCATTACACGCACCTGTAATCCCTTCTCCACCTGTATTATCATCAGCTGCAACACTCGTTTCCTTCAATTCGTAAATGTGATGTAGCATTTCCACTCCAAATCTCTTATTTTCTCTGTTATATATTTCAGGTTCTCCACAACAGTTCCTGTAAATGTCAGCATGGCTTCATATGTAATTTCTCTTCACTCATAGCTGTTAGCATAACATTACACACAAAAACGTATACCCCATCTCTCCAGGCCCTCCACCCCAATTTCTCTTCTGATATTGTAGGTGTATTAAGACTTTCATTTTTATTTGGCACTTAAGGGGAAGGGTATGTTTATAATTTTGACAATGCATATGCTTATGTTTAAAGTGTATTTTCTGTCTCTGAGTAGGAAGGCAAATAACCATCATCAGTCACTATTTATTAAATAAAATTGTAGCTAGTAAACAGCCAACTTCAGCCATTTTTAAGGCCAGCCATTCTGTTAGTATGGCATTGCCATCTAGAAAATATTTATCTTTAAGAAATATTACAAAAAGAAAGGGTACATGGGAAGGGGGGAGAGGGGACAGAATGGTTGGTAGGAAGAGACAAGGCTCCTGTGGAGCTGTGCTTTGTTTCACAACACAATCTGCACTGTAATCCTGCCTTCTCAAAAAACAGTGTAAAAGGATCTGTTATTTTACCCCTCATTTACATGGTAAGAGCACGTTGTGATCCCAAACTGCTGAAGAAAGAAAATACAGTAGCCCATGCTCCTAGTTTGACCCCTTTCTTTATGAAAAAGCATGTTACTGTAAACATTAACTCCAGCTAACAGACCCCAAAAGCACTGCTCTTTGTCATTGTTGTGACAAACATCAACTTGCCTTGGCTGGGAAATTCACTTGATGGTCCATTGGTCTCTCAAAGCTTCCTCTCACTGGGCCAGTGTAGCTGGCCCTAGCTGACCCAGCGTGTACATAGCTGTGCTGCACAGATATACTTGTGGAATGTCATCTTCTTTGGCTTGGGGCTCCTCATAACATTAGGACTCGTGGGGGAACATGGTTCTTGTAGCTGCATAAAATTGTGAAATGGTAGGGGTTGGAAGGCACTTCTGGAGGTCACCTGGTCCAACCCCCCTGCTCAAGCAGGGCCACCTAGAGACAGTTGTCAGGACTATGCCTGGGCAACAGACATATCTCCAAGGATGGAGACTCCACAGCCTCCCTGGGCAACCCGTGCCAGTGCTTGATTTTCCTCACAGTAAAGTCTTTTCTTACATTTAAAAGAAGCTTCCTATGTTTCAGGTTGTGTCCATTGCCTCCTGTCTTTTGGTGAAGCCATGCTGGCTACTCCTGATGATTTTCTTGTCTTTCAAGTGTCAGGAAATGGTTTCTAGGATGGTTCCGTCACCTTCCAACAGATTGAGGTGAGGCTGACTAGCCTGTAGTTCCCTGAGTCCTCCTTCTTGTCCTTCTTGAGGATTAGAGTGATATTTGCTTTTCTCCAGTCTTTGAGCTCTTCTCCAAACCACCATTATTGATCAAAGATCATTGAGAGAGACCTCACAATGACAGCTATCAGCTCCCTCAGCACTCTTGGGTGCATCCCATCAGGACACGTGGACTTGTGTATGACCAATTTGTTTAAGTACTCCATGACCTAATCTTTTTCCACCAAGGGTACATCTTTCTTGCTCCAACCTTTCCCCCTGGCCTCTGGCATGTGGAATTCCTGAAGGCTGGTCTTGCTGGTAAAGACCAAGGCAAAGAAGGCCTGGAGTACCTCATGCCCTGTGTAACTAGGTCTCCCATCTCCTTCAGCAGTGGCCTCACATTTTCCTTAGCCTTCCTTTTGTCACCTATGTATTTACAGAAGCCCTTCTTGTTGTCTTTGACATGCCTTACCACATTCAATTCTGGTAAATTTGACTGCAACTCTTTTTCCACAGAATTCTGGGAAAACACATTGGATTTCTGCAGCACAAGGGATAACTATGATTAAGTGTTAGAAGAACACGAGTATGCAGGGGATGGTACTCCTTGTCGTCTTCTCTAACTGCAGGACAGATTGAGCATCAGCTGAAGGGAAAGTGACTGATAGTGCTGCTACCCAAACACTGCATCAGGATGGTCAGCCTGGGTTGAAAATACCATCAAACTCAGGTGACAGCTTGTTGGGATAGATGGGAGGGATATTAAGCATGTAGGAGCTGAGTTTAACTCTGCCACAAAGGATGTGGGGCCCCTCCCACGTCACACAGCAGACACCATCAGCATCATGCTAGAGAATCCCTCTCCAGCAGGCTCTGACACAGCACCTCATGATTTCAGTCACTTTACACTGAAAGTCCACAAAAATCTGTGAAGAGTGATGTCTCAGAGCCACAGGGGGCCTGGCAGACACCTGGATCAAGCAGGCAGTGCTATCCCAGGGCATGGGGAACACCAGACAGTCTCACATCATGCAAGTCCCCAGGGTGTGTCCTCAGTGCAGCACTCAGAAGGTGTGGATATAGCATAAAACATTGTCTCTCTATCTGAGTATTTTATTTTATGCTATTTTTCTAACTGAAAATTAATAGTACTGTAAGAACAAGAACAAAACCAAAAACATCACCAAAGGGAACACATTGTCCTGTGGGTACTCAAGGGACAAGCTACTACTGTGGAGTGCTGCGATTGCAAGCACCCGACATTGAAAAAAAGTCTTCATTCATCTTGCTGATGCTGGAAGAGGAGTACCACTACACCCACTACACAGTTCCCAGCAAGAGGGTAGACAAGAAGGTGAAGGACTTCAGCTTCATTATTAGGTTCTCATTGAGGAGTAGACAGTCCTGGAAAAAAAAAGTTTTCCTTTAATTTTGAGAGAGAAAGAAAATTCCTCTTCCAGAACTTAGGTGGCATTTAGATCCATTTGAATGCATTTAGATTGTAAAGGATCTCAGGCAAGAGATTAGTCACCCAAATTTCCAGACTCAAGGTTTCTGAAGGTATTTGAAAGCTAACTTTGGGCACTTAACAAACTCATGCTGAACAGTGAGGCACTCCGTGTTTTGGACATTTACTGATGAGCAAAGGAAAAATAGCCTTGAACAGCCCAGGATGCTGTCTAAAGCTTTAGGTGATAGTCACTAGAGAGCAGTGCTGTGGTCAGTTGTTTAAACTCCAGTTGTCTCTCAGTTTAAAACAAAGACATCCCTTGCTGCATCCCTTCTGGCTTCAAGAACTTCATCAGATATTGCATTTGTACTGGTACTTGTGCTCCATTCATGCAGTATTTACGATGCCATTACAGAACAGTTGCCATTGTAATATATGTTCTGAAAACTGAGGAAGACAGTGACAGGGAGCGGACTGCCAGGCTTAGGTTGAACCCTGTGCACCCTTTTTAGTGTCAGACTAGCACCCACACTTCAATTCTTGAGGGGTCTGTAAAAGATCTTCATCCCTACACTCCTTTGACTTATTGATAGAGGGTTATCGCCATTAAAAGAACCATAAGTTTATGTTTTAATGAGGGCCATTACTTGTAGGTTTTCTGTCTGGGACACATATGGGGATATATTACTATTAGCAGCCCATGACCTGTTGTTTCTCTGCATGCCTGCATTTTGAGGACAGTGACCTGAAATCTCTCCCTGTCATGTCTCCATGGTGGGAACAGACATTATTCTTGCTCCCTCAGAAAAAGGCATGTTACAGGTGTCGTCTTGTCCTGGTTTTATTTGGGGGGTGGGGGGTGGCTATGGCGGCAGCTTCTGTAAGAAGCTTCTTAGAAGTTGTTTCCCCTTTGTCTAGTGGACTCGGCTGGGCCTAGGGCAGATGCACTGCCGGCCAGGGCAGACCCAATTGGTGACAGAATGTTCTGTGATAAAGCCTCTGCGATAATGTATTTAGGAAGAGGAAAACAGAGGAACAAAAAAAGAAGAGAAGATGTGAAGAAGCTGAAGAAGCTGAGCGGGGACAGAGAGGGGGATGTGCGAGCCTTGTGGGGTCTTTGTGCCCTCACCCTCTGGCCTCCCACTGGGTGGCCATCTGGGCCCGACTTGGCCCAGCCCAGCTGCAAGAAGTGGAGAGGAGATGAGATGGATGATGTGAAGAGATCCTGAGAGGCGTCTGCCTGAGCTGATTGTGAAGAATTTTTCTTGTGAGAGGAACGGCTGCAGATGCCAAGGTCAGTGAAGGAGGGGGGCGAATAATGTGGCTCCTGGCCAAGATTCCCCTGCAGCCCGTGGTGCAGCCCATGGTGAGGCCGGCTGTCCCCCTGCAGCCCATGGAGGTCCACGGAGGAGCGGAGATCCACCTGCAGCCTGTGGAGGACCCCACACCAGGGGAGGTGGATGCCTGAATGCAGCTGTGGCCCGTGGAGGGCCCACTGGGGCAGCTGTTCTGGAGGGACTGCACCCCGTGGAAGAGATGACCCACACCAGAGCAGTTTGAAGGACCCTACGATGGAGCAGGGGAGGAATGTGAGGAGTTCTTCCCACAATGAGGAAGGAGAGACGTAAAGCGACAAGTGATGAACTGACCGTAACCCCCATTCCCTCTTTCCCCTGTGCCACTTGACGGGGGACGGTAGTAGAGATAATGTTAAGCCTGGGAAGAGGGAGGGGTAGGGGGAAGTTATCTTGCTCTCTTTCTCATTATCCTGCTTTTGTTTTAATAATAAATGAATAGTTTTCCCCAAGTCGAGCCCGTTTTGCCTATAACAGTAACTTTAAGGATCTCTCCCTGTCCTTATCTAAAACCTCAAGCCTTTTTTCTTATACTATCTCTCCCTATTCTCTTGGAGGGTGGGGGGAGTGAGAGAGAGACTGCTTAGTCTGGTCCCACTTGGGGCTAAACTACAACACTTCTAGTCATAACCACTTTTCCTCCAGTTACTTTGAATTTGTCTCCACTAGCATCATGTAAAAGCATGACAAATCATGCAATATCTTGACTAATTAAAGAAACTTCCCTCTTTCCCTGACTGCTGCTTCCCTCAGCCAAGCTCACCTATTGCTTTCATTTCTGGGCAGAAGAGAGAGAGAAAGTTGTGCCAGTGGTACCAGCGAGAGGACCACGTGCCTGTCCCTGTGGCCTTCTGCATTCATTGCTTCTTCTTACTTGCTTGTCAATACCACAACAGAAGATGACCTTTGTGGAGTTGTTTCTTGTGGTCTCAATTGGAACTGTGATGAGGAGGCTATGGCAGGGACCTAACTGTGTCTTTCCCAGCTCAGAAAATGTAGAGGGACTCACAGTGGGTGGCAAATGATTGTGGCAACCTCAACAGTGCAGCTACCATCAGGTTTCTGAGGACACAAGGCACAGATCCTTCCAAAACAGGGTGAAAATTGCTGTGGTCACCTCAACATCTTCCTTCCCCAGCCTGGGATTCCATGTCATTTTTTCTATCGCCTGTTCACAAACTGGAGACTGGACCCAATACAACTCACTTTGTGCATATATTAATACAGGGTTTTAGTTTGGGAGGAAGTGAAATGAGGGACAGCATCACGGAGCAAAGATCCTACCAAGAAAAACCTCGGTAGCTCTGCATTTATACAAAACTGACAAAATTGTGTGGGCATCATTTTCATAACCACGTATTCCCAAGGAACCCCTCCCAAGAGGCCCGAGGAGCAAACAAAGATCTGGTCATGCCATTCAGAAGGAGGACTTACATATATGTGTCACATGCAATTACTTGCATTAGCAGGTGTCATTGTCATGTGCGTATATTATTATATTTTATATTATATAATTTACAACATGTATTAATACTTTAATAACTCACAAATGTGAAAGATGTGCCAGAAAAAGCCCAAAGAAGACACAATGTGCTCCTTCCCCAGAATAGCATAAAGTCTGAATCTGATGGGAAATAAGCAACATGGCAAGAAATCCAAGAAGACAGGAAAAGGAACAGGAAGGGAAAAGGAGCATTAGGACCATGGATCTAATAAGAAATCCATATGCTGGGTCCTATCAATGAGATATTGCTTGCTTTCTCAGCTATTCCTCCTTAATTGTTCCTCTTAAGATGGAGGTGAATTAGGAAAAAACACAGAGTGAAGTACTCATTCTGACCAGCCTTAGCAGTGAGGTTATGAAAAAGCAGGAGCCAAGCAATGCAGATCCTGATTTCATAGGTGACAGACGCGTCATGGGGCGAAACATGTAGACTGAAGAATGGGTCAGATGGGTGAAGCAACAGCGAGAGACGAGTTTCAGAAAACACAAAATACAGCCATCAGAGTAGTAGGCATTTAATAAATGAAAGAAAACATCATCATATGGAATGTAATACTGCCTTGTTGGAAACAACTATTTTAGGTTCAGAAAACATAGATAAGTGGGATGATGAGAAATATAGCAGTGTTTGTGGAAAATCAGAGCCATTAGAAGGTGAATGAGGTAGAGAGACCAAGCTGCATTTCTAGGGAGCCCCAGCACATGGCAGAGATGCAGAGATGCTTGCATAGCCCAGTAAAACTGACTGATGGGCTGTGACAGAGATTGCTGGAGAGGCTGGGTGGTATTTAGTAGAAAAAGAGGTCTTTTCTGTTGTGTGACAGAAGTCAGGAGAACCAAAGTTTATCAGTGGAATTAATTTTAAGATAACACAAAAAGCAGTGATCATGCAGGTGTATGAAAAAATAGGGATAGTAGAAGGTTGTAAACTGTTTTGTTCTTTTTCTATCTGAGAATAGAGCAAAGAAATATTTGAGAGTGAGACTTTTTTTCAATATTGATGAATGAGAATTAATAACAAATTTGTCCTAAGCTTGTGACTTCACATCATGAAGTTATAAGAACAGCACAGCTGAAAAAAACTTAAAATCTGAAAAAATTATTGTAACTGCTGACTTTCAAAGAAATCTTCTCTTTTTTTTCTGGGAGAATCAAGGGCCCAGGACTCTTGAATTTCTGATATCTTATAGGAAGCTTGATCTGAGTAGTCTTGTGCTTGCCTACAAAGAAAAGGGGATTCTATTTCCCAGTGAGAAAGCAGAAATTAATTCATCATTCTATCCCCCTATTTATTAGTTCCACTCACTCAGTAATCAAGAAGAAACATCCCTGTCTGGCTTGAAGGACTAGTTACTCTGGGAGAGTGGCAAGCAATGAGCAGTGAAGGCGCAGATCCATCGTGCAATAGACTGAAGTTGGTTGAAATACATTCCCGGCAAGTATTTCTCGAATACATATAAATAACAACAAAATACAAAAAATCCCAAACAGTTTCAATCAGTTTGTAAAATAATAATGGCCCATCATTTGGTGAACATACTGTTTGCCACCAACAGTTTGTCCGTCACTCCTGCTGATGGGAGAGAACTCTGGCTGAGTGGACAGATGTTTCTTTCTGCTAACTTTGACAACACTTGGGTCCATAGTTCTTGACCAGAGGAACTAATTAAGCTATAAAATCAGCTCTTTGTAAGACAGGAAGAAAGAAAGGATGGAACCACTGAAGAACTTGAGGCACTGATTAACTCACAAGTGTTTCCTGTATAATGCAAATCACTGATGCTTAATGCTCTCTGAGAGTAATAAACCAGAATTGTAAGTATAACAACCACATCACAAATCATGTATGATTCCTACAGGTTCCCAGGACATCTTTCTTTCTTCATGAATTTTTCAATCTCTAAGAAGAATTGTTTTAACTTATTTACTCATCTTTACATTTTGATTCTATACATTGAAACTGAAAGTAGCTAGCAGGTTCTTTGTAACCTGAGAAATAAAATTAGAAAATAGCTCTCCTTGAGTACCAAAATGTGGAAAACTTTCCAGAATTAGCACAATACAGACTATGATCAGCCTAATATTAAATGAATACTCACTGTCTCTTTCCTCTGCCTATTAAACTACTAATTGATGTGCTACTGATGAATAAAAGGGCTGGTATTTCAGACATGAACTCACTTCACCACTGCAGTTTACTGAGAGCCCCAATCTGCTGAGCTCATTACAGATCCCTTTGCTGAACTGGCTTTACAGGCAATTTTGTGAAGGGGCAGCATCAGAGCTAGCCCACTGATTGGGACTCCATCGGCTCAGCAGGGCTCCAAGAGTTCAGGGGAGAGAGCGCAGTGCTGAGCTAAAAATACGTCTTTGCCTCTGTAGTTCCAGGAAGATTGCCTGGCTGTGCTAATTGGGAGGGACCTAGAGATCTGGGTGGTATTTTAGGCTAATCTCGAGGTGGGACCTCTGCAGCATGTATGCGGCTCTGAATATAATCTCCTTCAGCACTGTCATTTATACCATCGCAAGCATTTACAATCAGAACCATCCCTGATTGACTCGTGGCTGTCGCAGCACCCTAGACTCATCTTGCAGGAGTGAGGGGGAATGAGGGAAGGCGAAATGGCTGTGCACTGAACCAGCTTGTGAAACTGTCTCGCAATTTTAGCGCGGCGTTGAAGTTGTAAAATGGGAGGATTTACGCTGATAGTGCCAGGTCTTAGGGGGACAGCACAAATACCTAGTCCTCCTTCAGAAAAGGACTGCAGAGTTGCACAACAGAGAGAGTTTTCTTAAACCCTCCCTTGTCGGTATTTATTTTTCAGTCCAGCCTTCTTTCTCCTTGTAGTCTCATTTTTAATTCTCTGAACAAACACTGTAGCCCTGATCTCAGCCGCTCCCTAGCTCACCTCTGTTTAGATCACAAAACCTGCATGTTCGAAAACCAGGCTGGTCAGAGGAGTCTGTGTTTCTGCTTGTCACAAACGGACTTGGTAAGGCAGAAGGAAATAGGGGAGAGAGAAAAACAGCAGGAGTGTGAGAAACAGTGACAGACTGAAAACCAATAGAAGCAGAAGTCAAAAGCCTAACAGAAAAGGCAAGAAGAAAAACTCAGTCATAGGAAAATTGAGCAACTGAGCGTTTTTGTTTAAATAACACATCGAATCATTTGTTGGTTTCTTTTTTTCTTTTAATGGATATACAGTTTTACAGGAGTATTGCTTGCTTTACTGATAGGACGTATCTCAGCAAAACAGAGCAAAGGAGAATATTTCACTCCTCCAAATTGGACGGGATTTTATTTTTGTTAGAGCAACTTCATAAAATACCAGTGTGATTGGGTGAGAAATGCCAAACACACATTGCATGAAATATCTGTGTCACAGACCAGTCTACTGACTGTCAATTACTGGCTGAAATAGCTAAAATAAGTTTTATAAGCCTCTCCATATGACATAGCAGCATTTTCATGAAGCAGTTGCACTGGAGATCTTAGAGCAGATATGAATCAAATCAACAGAAATTTCCAAAGAAAATGCAATTGTGATAAAGTTTAACATGTTACTTTTGCCACCCAGGCAAGTGCTTTATAAACATTACTGGGATCATTGCTTTGCACAGCATCAGTCCTCTGACCGTGTTTCTACAGTCACTTTAGCGTTGGACACAAATATTAGGCAACCCTCCAAGAGCAAGATGAAAAACAATGCCCTCACCCAAAGCAACATCGAAAATTTGGGGATCTTAAACCACATTTACAAATAAATAAAAGGAGTTTTCTAGGTTATGAAATGGCACCTCTCGTCAGGCTCCTACACCTATATTTAGACACCCAGACAAAGATGCTGATGTTTGTAAGTGCTGAAGGCACAAATACCTTTTCTTTTCCCATTAAGTTCCTGTACCTAAAACTCTAACCCTGAAGTACCAGCTGATATGTCACATTTTTTATACAGCTGTTGCTTTTTATTTCTAATGCCTTTATGACTAACGTAATTTTAATAAGAACTTAACTACTACAAGCTATTTAAAATAGTCTTAATTCTGTGTAGCTGCTTGAGAGCACCTTGCTATAAACCTAGAGGATGTTGGAAAGATTTCAGAGGAGAGCAAGTAGCATGGCTAAAAGACTGGAAAGCATTTTTGACAGTGTTTGTAGAAAAAAGGGAAGGTACTCAGTCTAGATAAATCATATTAAAGTCTAGATTAAGGGGAGACCTAACCTATACCTTAACCTAGGTTAAGGTATGGGGCAACCTCAACTTAGATTAAGGAGTGACTATAGATACCTAAGTACGGCGGCAGAAGGATGGCTGTAGAGGACTCTTTGGTCTAGCAGACAAAGGAATACATGTTATACTGCACCTGGAAGTTCAAGCTAGACAAATTCTGACTTAAAAAAAAAAAAAAAAACGCCTAAATGGTTAATGATGATAGCAACTAACCACTGAAATTGTTTACTGAAGGCTGTTGTGGACTTTTTATCCTTGAAAATTCTCCAAATAAAACATGTTTCTGAAGTACACTCCAGTTTAACCACAGCTTTTTTATTTGAAAGAGGAATTAATTCATGAAAGATCAGAGACATTCGTAGACCTAACGCCTATACTACTTGCTACATCAACAAAATGTAATACACAACACAGCAGTGGGCCAATCGTTCCATTTTACTGCTCAGCTAATTCCATCCTGAGAGTTGTTGGCAATACTTCATCCAAGGTTTTGCACAAAACCAGCACTGATGCAGAACAACAAAAGAGAGTCACAGATATGTCCTGATTTTGGGTCTACAGTAGTCAATAGAGAAGAGCACAGTTGACTTCAGTGGGATTTGGTCCAGGGTCTTACTTAGGATTTGAGAAAACAGAAGTGATTTTGTTTTCTGGCTTTACGTGTAAGCAGGTAAAGGCTTAGAATATTTCTAAAGGCTTAGAATCCTTCTAATTACCATGGGTGTTATTGTGCCAGGCAGGTAAATTTTCTGTGATCTGTCTGGTATAAAGTTGGGATAAACTTACCTTGGGGATTTCAGCAGAAGAGTTTCAGCCCTGTCATCAAAGCTAGAAGTTATTTTGTCTCTAGGAAACTATTTCTGGATTAAGTGTAGAAAATGAGTCCTAGAATTTACTTTAAAATGTTAAAAATAATACTGAGTATGGAAATCTTGTCATCATTCTTTACCAAATGAGGTACAGAATGTGCTTCTGCTTCCATTTCTGCTTTCCTGGTCTCATAGGGTGATGCAGCAACTTCAAAATTTTAAATATTTTATACTTTCGATTGAATTTTATCCTGAACTCCAAGTTATTAATAATTAATAATCATAAACTCAAATTTCTGGGCTCTATAAATATATATAATCAATATGTGAAATTAAAGAAAGGAAAAAAAAACATATTTAAAAGCAAGATCTCACAAGTTCTTTGATTCCACTGAAACTGTAAACTCTCCTTTTACTGACAAACTCAGAATTTTTTAGATTTCACAGCGTCAACTTTTCTGAGCCCAAGGAGACAAGCTGCATTCTTACAGTGAATGACCTGATAAATTCTCTTTAAACTTAAAGTCATGCTAAAGTGAGATCTGGACAATAAATGCGACAGATGTCTAGCGTATAGTAGTAGAAAATAGCATCTTGAGCGTATTAGCACGTACAAAGATCATTTTTTGAAACCAGTTCATTGTCTGCTTATGGGCTCCTGGTGGAATCTAAATGCAAGAAGCATCTTTTATTAATGTTTTCTGGAACAACAAAAAGTATAAAGCCCGATATCTGTTTTGCCGTCGGGTCCTGCATTTTTCACCCACCTGAAACTTGCATCGCTTATGGAATGCCAAAGAAAGATGGGAAGGAACCGTAAATATTAAGTTATTGCGTAATGGTGAGCACGCTGCAGTTCATCTGCACGGGTGAAGGCAAGATCTGCACATTAAGTTCCCACTCCTGTGAGTTATGGGTCATTTGCCTGTTAGTAAAGTGACTAATCCAGTAGTGAAAAGGATGTATAGTGAAAATTAATTGCATTATACCACTGACTGCTGTGATAGATTCTTTATAGGCTCTTTGTGTTATCGTTCAGAGGACCCCTTTTGCCCAACCCTTGGTGTTGCAGCCATGTTATAAGGAATTTTATCAGAGCAAACAGGAGTCTTCGTAAGGCAAGAAACAATAGAACAAACGGGAAATAAATAATAACTAGATAGCCAGGAAACAGCACTAACACAATGGATGTTCAGTCATTAGTTTAAAGTGTCACATTCATTCTGAAATGATCAGAACAATCACGGTGAAGCTGCAAGAGCTAAGTTTACAATAAATCCACGCTTATGCATTTTGAAGGCCACTTCAGGAGTGTTAGAGGAATAAATAGGGAAATCAGGGGCTAAACTTGACGTTGAAAGTAGATGAGCCGGAAAACATTTTCAAGCATTTAAATTCCTTAAAATTTTCAAAGCACTTACCACTGAAGAGAAACATTGCTTCGCTTACCCATCATTTATGACCTAACATTAATATGATGATCTAGACCAGTTGCTTAATTGTGATGGGGTTTCTTTCCCCACATATTGTCTTCCCAGATATGCTTTAATGAGGCAAGTCTGTCCTGCCATTTCAGTTCACGTAAGTGGCACAAGGTAGTTTCAACATATGGAAATGTCATTCTGCCATTGTCTGACCACTGCTAAAATTTTACAGATTACAGATAGTTTAACCAGACTACATTGATTCTGGATATTAAAATTAATAATATTTACGGAAACACTGTAAACTCTGAAAACTAAGGTCATTTACGACAAGATTTTGTTATCGTTCAACCTGTTTGGTGCATACAAGATGAAGAAAAGCAATGGGTAGATTCAAGTTGACTTTGTTACCTATTAATGCTTACTGACACATAAGGCTTTGGCATTATACTTCTAGCATTCTGACTGTTTCTTTTACTTTGATTTCTCTTTTATACTTTTTTCGTTGGAGATGCTTAAAAGCAATTCTATTGGTTTGCAAGTAAAACAACTTCTAACGGTAAGCGACAAAGTTCTGCTTGCTTCGCTTCACGGCTCTCAGAGTTAAAGCTAAGTTTAATTGGCACTAATCTGAGTCATCACCAAAAAAAACAAACACTTTTTTTCCCCGTACACATCGCCATACAAAGCAGAGAGAGATTTGAGTTTTTAATTGTGGTTGTTTATGACCCTCTTTGCTAAGACTTGCTGAATTTCTAATTACGTGCTTAACAACTGGAACAGACTCCATATATTACCACATAAAAAGTCTCCCTTGATCGCTTTCTTCCAGCTTATATAGCAGCCTCCATCAGCGAAGGTGTGGGATTGCTTTCCTGACATTTATTGAATAACGATTATTTAAATGATTTTGCTTGTTTCAATGAATTTGTCATACATTGTATTTCACAATAGATTCTCTCTTCCCTTGTTATTTACATAAAAATTGCAATGCTGTGTTACCAGAAGTAAGGCAATGAACACATGCACGTAGAAGTAAAGTGCAATTCACCTAAAAATCAAAGATGAGTGAAAATATGCTGGAAAGTGCAATTTTTTATTTTACTATCAATTGTATTTTTAAGAAATATTTCAAATGAAAAGTATTGTCATAGAAAGTAACCTCGAGCATCTCTGTTTAAGCATTTCTAATTCATTCCAAATTTATCTGATTTTACAGGCAAAGAACAACACAGTAAAAATACCCTTTCTCAGCCTAGCACCGTGAGGCATAGCGGTGTAGAAGACCTTGATCCACAGCCCACTTGAAGTCATTACAGTGACATCACTTAGCCTTGGATCAGGGCTTGAGCAAAGGATACCTTGAATTTTAAACAGATGTGAGACGAGAATCTAGCTCAATATACAGATACCATATCGATTGCACTGAAAAGTCTTCCTCTGTTTTAGCAGGAATGGTTTTTCCACTCTGCACCTGTATCTGTAAAACAACAAGTTGCTTTTCTGAAGAAATCTGAGTAGCTGACAATTTACTCCCAAGAACTATTTCACATTTTCATCGAAGCTATCGTTCAATTTAGAAAAAAAAGAACTACCCCAAACAGTCTTTTAAATAGTATTTTTATAGTTTAAAAATGGTAGAGAACTCTACTCTGGAAAAAGAAAGAGGAAAAAGAAAGAGGAAAAAATACAATGCTGTATATGCAAACGAAGTGAAAATACCTGAAGGTTTGCTTTTCCACAGTGTAGACATTACACAATAACCAATGGTAATTTAAATTTCCTCATTGTAATGCATTTGTAGGGTTTCTTGAAAAGTTAAGTTGGTAGTTAATTTAAGATTGCTGACTTAGATCACAATGCAATAATTAGATAAAATTAAAGTAAAAATTGAAAGGAAATGAATCAAGTAACACAATACATTGTGTAGTACTTTTTCCACAGGCAACTCCACTGATAATCTTACAGTCCATGAATTGTCAGGGAAGAAAAGCACTTTGATTATAGAACTCTCTTACAAAACTGTCTTTGAATTAAGGTAGCAATGCGTTAGGTGCTAGCTTTCACTGAAACAACTATGTATGTTTTTTACATCCCCTCTGCAGATGGATTTTTACATCGCATTTTTAACGTAGCAGTGAAAACGGCAAAGGTCTCCAGGACTGCAGGGTGGCTTGCAGTGCTCTAGTGCTTCGGAGGAGCATGGTTTGTTACGTATCACTTGCTTAAAATATATGTCTTACAGTAAAATAATGATACGAAAGAACAGAATAAATCTTGGGTAAAAAGAGTTAACACAAACATTCTAAAGTCATCTGTTCCTTATCTGAGCAAGAGGTGAAATGAAATACGGAAGGCGGAAAGGAAGAAACTGTGTTTCAGCAGAAGGGGAGTTCTTGTCCCTTCCTGGCATCACCTCTCTCCCATAATTTTTAATTTCATTACTGGGGTTTCTGATCATTTTTCATAAGGGTGAATTGCTCAGCTATCCCTTCCGCATAATTTTAAGCAGAAACTGGAAGAATAAGAAAAACAAGACAAAACAAAATCTAAACCCTCTATGGTCTATTTGCTGAATGTATGGTTTTCTTCCCTCCATGTGTGCGTGTGCCAGATGGCACTACACTGGGTTGGATGATAATAAACATGAAAAATACAGTCAGTGCATGAGCAGAGATAACTGCCTGAATGTACCAGGGCTGGTAGAGGGAAGGGGCAGAAGTTCCAGCTGTGAGAGAAAAGAGAAGTTTAGCTCCTCAAGGGAGGAGCTGCTCTTGTTCCCAGTTAGCTCACGCTGGCCGGGGGACGTGGAGCCACTGGGAAAGGAGGTTGGCCCCAGTTATCTCAGTGCCCTGCCAATATTTGGGGGCATTTCCTTCCCAGCAGAGCCCAGCCCATTAACCTGGGGTGATGGGAGCTTGTTTGGTTCTGTGGATGGACAGTGGGCCTGAGTGTGGGGTGGCTAACCTGCCTCTGGGCTCACTACCCCTGGGGTGTGAGGCCAGCAGGCTGCTGAGAAGGGGTGAGGTCTGGCTGGCAACGTGGGCTGGGAATAGGGCTGCTGGGGGAGAGGGGAGTGTTTGATTAAAGGGCAGTGCGATGACCTTGTAGGCTCCCATTTCCCACCGGTGGTCTGGGCCCTAGGGACACCATCCATCCCACCATTGAGTGGGAGCTGCAGTTCCTTGCTTTTGCAGGAACACCTGCAACACGGCACCCCACGGCAACACCTCCATGGGAGGTGTAAGGAGGAACAAGTCCACTTTGAAAGCCGCTGCCTCCTCCTCCTCCTTCATAACTTCTTTCTGGCAGTATTTCAGCAGAGGTTCAGATGGAGATGCCCCCACTTACAGCAACAAGGCATTTGGCCCCTGCCTGTGTGCATTGCTGGTGTCCTCGTGTAGGCATTGGCTGCACAACACTGCTTTTCCTCTGGGCTTCTGCCTTCAAGGTAGCACTTGAGGGGCCCAGAGGGTACCTGAAGCATGCCTGAGACTCCCTGAAATATAGATTTGGGGGGATCCATTTGCCTAGTAGGGAAAACTTTAGGGTGATGAACTGATAGGGGAAAGAGTCTTGGGGACATCTCCTAACAAATACCTGTCAGGGAAGGGAACTTACAGCATGCATCGTCTCTGCTGAAATATTTGTGTGAAGCAGGTAGTAGTCTGAGTTCCTGCTGCTGTTTGTTTGACTGAGAGGCCGATGTAGTTGGAGAGTGGTTTTCTTTTAATGCAGTACTTGTCCTGGGAAAACTCTCTTTGGTGAGGGGAAAAAAACTTCCAGCCAGAAGATGAAATGGCACCTATGCAGTAATTTATTTGCCCCATTTGCTTCAACCTCTCTTGGCTTTTGTTTGTTACTCTCATCTTTCCCTTCTTACCAAAGGGAAGATTGCATTCTGAAAGGGGCAAACTTAAATTCAGGAAGTTAATCAAATCATAGTGGATAATTATTTAGTTTTAAATAATTCCATCCTTTGCTTCCTTTGTAATTTACGTGGCGTTATTACGGAATACATCACCCCAGTAAAAGGGAGAGAGCCAGTTTAAGGAGCGGGAAAGAAACACTAAATTATTCTTGGTCCTGCAAAAAATGTCATTAAGAGTTTCTTAGCTCAGCTCTCTTAGTCCGATGAAACTTTCTTCTCCGTTCCTGCGTGAACACTAAACATAGTCCGCACTCAAGGATGACCACTAAAATGTGTGACCGCTCTGGGTCTGAGCTGGGCAGCGTCTGAGGCCGGCTATGGTGTTATCCATCTCTGCAGGCTCACGGTAGTAAGGCTGTTGTTGAAGAAGAAGCTTTGGATTCACTAATTCCTGCAAGAGAAGAGATGAGGAGGAGGGAAAGTTAACTCCCAATATTTTAAGATACAGACCTTTGCTCCTTGAGCGCAGGCTCTTGAGGTGAGGGTGGAAGAGAGGGGAGTTTCCTCTGCTCGCCACATGGTGATCACAAGTGTCACCTGCAGACAAAAGAAAATGAAGAGGAACGATAAGTGAAACACGGGCAATGATTAAGTTGCTTGAAAATGCACATTAATCATCCAACAACCCTCACCTTTGCTGCAATGAAAGTTCGTTTCTCATGGCGGGGCTAACTTTGGGACCAGGGCTGGGAAGTGGAGCTGGAGAGAGGCTGGCAGCAATATTTAGGAGCAGCAACTGCATGAGTGTATTAAGAAACCAAGTATTCCAAAAAACTCCTAACAGACCCGTAAATATCCAGCTTAGTTGCTGGTTTAATCACTTGCAAAGACACTGCCTGATTCTTTTAAAACTCCACGTATCTGAAGTTTTGGAAGCAGTTGTGAATAAATCCTCAAAGCAACGTTTCCTCGGCATGAGCTCATTAGAGTACCTGAAAGAGACCCGACAGAAAATAAGTTAAATGCCAATCATCCAATTCGACTCTAAAAACAAGGAGAAAAGCTAGGCATTCACCAAATTGTTGCAAAAGGTGTTAGCATCAGCTGCCCCGCAGTTACTAGGAGGGCAGGGAAAGGGACTGAGGGGTGCGAGTGGGCAATGTGGCTGGGGTCCCAGTCCCCAGTTGTTGGTTGAAGAGGGGCTTTTTCCCTTTTTTTTTCCTTTTTTTTTTTTTCCTAGTGACTCCGAAAGATGTCACGGCCAAGTGAAATCTTTGCGGAGAGCTGCTCAAGCATTCAGACTGTAGAGTTTTCAAAATGTGATGTTTTGCAATGATGACATTAGAGTAGCAACCAAGGGTCCGAGACAGCAACGCCTGCTGCAGCTGGGCTTCGCTTTGAAATGCCCAAAACAATGGGGGCCACTGTTCTCCATCGCTTCGCCTTTCCATTCCATTTGCATAGTCTGTTCTGCCTGATTGACCAGCTTGGGCTGTCCAAGGGACCAGCATTGTTCACAGATCACTTCAAGATGGCACAGATGACAAGATTCAGGTGAGAGATGAAGTGGGATGATTCTCAAATGCCGTAAGGAAAAGCTACCCTGGGAACTTTTAGAGCAAGAGAAACAGCTCGAGAATTGAAGCAGTTAAAGGATTTAAAAAAAAAATAATATATATATACATATATTTGTAAGAAACTGATTGTATTTGGAAATACGCTGCCTTGACACACAAACTAGTAATAGGAAGTTTGCGTGTTTCGTTGTGGTATTTTGTCTGGTTTGTGTTTGGCTGTGTTGCAGTTTTTTTGGTTGCTTTTTTTTTTTCCCCCGTTCCCAGACCTCACCTTCCCCCGGCTGAAACGGGAGCCGCGCCATCGGAAGCCTTCGCAAATCACAGCTTGCTCACTGAAAAATCATAAGACGACAGTAAATAAATCTCATCACGGAGGCGAGTTTTGAAATTCCTCAGTGCCTGCTCCGTAACTAAGTGCCGGGATTAATTAGTTAATGTTCATAAAGCGCTTTCGACGTGGAAAACCCTCCTAGAAATGCAAAGCGCGAAGAGAGCTGCCAGCCAGCCCCGCACAAGGCGAGGGGAAGCTGGAGCACTCCTCGTTTTCCCCGGAGAAGTTGCAAACTCTCTGCTGGCCCAGATTCCCGACTGAAATGTCACGATTTAGGCTTTTTTCTTTTCTTTTTCTCTCTCTTTCTCTTTTCTTTTTTTTTTTTTCTTTTCCCCCAGGTACTAGAGTAAACACACACACGGCAGCGCCCCTAAAATGAATTTCACTTGACACCGGTGTTTTGACTTCATCTCAAAAGACAAAATCTTTGTCATACAAGTATGTTTTCCCTGGAGGGGTTTCCAGCACAATTTGCTATAATTTCTTTACACCTAACTGATGGGATCTGAGCAGTAAAAAGTATTCCCACAGTAGTTTTCACTCTCTCGCGCGCTCTCTGTTCCCCTCCTGGGGTTCGGATCACTCTCTGGTATAAATATTGCCAATAATTGTGCTAACGCGGTGATTCTCTGAAGGGGAAGCGGAACTCTCTCCTCCTCGCACCGCAGACCTAAAGCCCTGCCACCTCTGCTTCATCTCCCGGCGCATCCTTCACCTAGCAGCTCGCCTTTCCCCTGCAGCCACTAGCACACTTCATCACGCAGGGTTTACAAGCATCGCCCCGCAAGGTCCCGGGGGTTGCCAGAGGCCGACCCCCGCCCGGCGAGCAGGGGGAAGTCGGGGGAGTGGTGAGGTGCCAGCCCGACACGGGCGCCTCGAAGGGAAGGAGCGTTGAGCGGGGATCGGCTCTGCAAAATTATCCCAAAATTCAGGCCCTTCTCCACTTCTTCGCACATACCCCCCCACCCCAACTCCTTCGTCTTGTGCCCCGCTCTCAGGTCGGTTTGGGTGGGTTGTTTTGGGGTTTTTTTTCCCCCGCAAAGAAGGGTGTTAAAAGCTGCCGAGGAAACTCGAGTGGCTGTGGAGTTTGTTTAATTTCCCTCCAGTGTTTACTGATAGTTCGAGAGACGCTTATCTCGGGGAATATAACGATTAATACAACCGCAGGTTTCCAGATAAGTGATTGTGATGGAGATTGTTGGCGAGAAAATAGACAATTATCCGCTGTTAGCTTTACATAAAGATCGCATTAACTTGAATTAGTTATCAGACAAAAGAACATCAGAAAGCTGCACCTTTCTGCCAAGGCAACCGCTTGCAGGCGGTGCGCTCCGCGCAAGCA
>WHYT01014454.1:97880-126432 GCA_009806455.1 Tetrax tetrax | reverse complement strand
GACCAAGGTCTGAAATGGGCAGGCTGGGGGTGGAGACTGGGAGTTTGGGGCTGGCAGAGGTCCCTGGTTCCTGCTGTTTCCCCAGGTCAATCGGGACAGAAGAGGAGCAGCACCACGCTGTTGCCTGATGCTGGGGAGAAAAGGACACGATTCCAAAAAGCTGGTGCACTTTCTAGGGACCAGGAGAAGTGGTGGCCATCAGACACCACCATCCCTATTTCTCCTCTGTCTGATATTTGGCCTTTTCAGCTTTTGTGTGAGAGCACCTGAATGTGGGGTAGGACATCTCTTTTTCTCGGCTCACCTGGGCAGAGTGCTTACAATTTCAGTTTTTCTTCCTGGCTTTCCAGAAAGCTCCTCTGCAAACATCTCTGGGGCACTTCTCCAGCTGCCCCAGTACTGACTCTGAAATTTCTTTTTTTTTGAGGCAGTTGGAGCTTTCTTGTTCCAGTTGAGAATTGTTTAAAATAGACTCCCAGGTGGGATTGGTTCTTCGAACGTAAATGTGTGTCAGTGTTACCAGGGATATTCTGTGGCAGGGCTTTCTGTGCCATTGCTGAAGGTCTTCGTTAATTAGATGATTAGGCTTCTGGTCAAGTGTCTATCTGCAAATAAAAAATAGCAGTTGAATGTAGCTAAAATACTGTTGCTGGAATCGGTCTGCGGCACAGAGCACGAGAGCTTCTTATTTAATTAAAATCAGGAACATACTGTACTGTACTCTCCAAGGGTCAAGGAACAAAAGGGACGTACACATAATAAGCAGCAAACTGTCCTTTCAAACCCCTTGAGCTCAGCCCAGGGGAGCGGTGTTTAAAGGGACACTCTCAAGATAACATTTGTGATTTCTCTTCTTACTTTCTTTTTTTTCAAATTTTCTATTTTCTTTCTCCGTACCGCTGTGTGTGGATTATTGAAGCTGAAAGCATCCTGTGACTTTTCATTTTCTTCTCGCCTGTTCTTTCTCTGGGATTTGAAGTTGTCACCAGGCCTGCTTGGATGCCAAAAACCCCTCTGTGCGTGCTCGGCAGTTGCGCTTGCTGGGGTCCCATCCCGGGAGCCAGCCTGCGAGCAGCCCCAGTGAAAGGCCGGAGGCAGGCTGGACCGGGAGCTGAGCTGCCATCCCAATGCGGTGTGGGACTGGGGGTTACTGGGAGCCGATTTGAGGGGTGAAAGGCACCTGGTACTTCAAAGGAGGAGTATCTGTATGCTTTCTTCTGAGTTACTGGGATTCACTGCTTGCTTGAAAGTTGCCACCAGCCTAATGAGCTCTTCTGTGTTCGTTTCTGCAGGACGTCGCGCTGTTGGAGTACCAGCACCATTCCAGGGATTTCGCTTCCCACCTCCCGCCGGGGTCTATCATGCAGCCGCAGCGGCGGAGGCCGTCCCTGCTCTCCGAGTTCCAGCCAGGCAATGAAAGGTACCGGCTCCCCGCCTCCCGCCGGGCTGTGGGCATCCCGCCTGTGTGAGCAAGTATTTTCTGCAGCGCTGTGATGCGGAGGAGGGCTCTGAGACCTGGGCAACGCTCTGTTGTATGTTGCTACTGAGTGTGGTGGGTCTCCATGCCCTTCTTAGCCTCATTGTGCTGGTACGAGTGACACCTTTGCCTTCTGGTTTCTTCTTGGGCTGTCATGTATTTTAAAAATATCTTAAAAACACCAGACAACAAAAATCCTGTGACTGGTTGCACTGGCTTTCTTCAGTGTAGAAAACAAAGCCGCGCGGTCAGTTTTGGTCTGTGGCTCCCGAGGCTGAAGGGAGGAGTGAGAAGAGCTCCCTTGCGCATCTCCGCTTCCTCTTCTGCTGCTCTTCCTCCTCACTTTCATTGTTTTTGTTTCTCTTTCTGCATTCCCCTCACAACTTTCTCTGAGCTGCTTTTTTTCCCGTTTGCTCCCCTACGGCTCTCCCCGTGTCGCCGATTACTTTCGTGGTCTCCCACCTCCCGTGCGAGGCCGGCGGTGTTTTTGGGCGCTGCTTGGGCGAGTGCTGCGTGACTGGAAATGCTGTTGGCTCTGTAACCGCAGGAGCGGGGCTGTCCTGACGGCCGTCACTCTCGCTCTCTGTTTCGTCGCAAAAAAAGCTGCTCTCTCACAGTTTCTCTTCTGCATTTGATACTTACTGGTTTTGGGAAAAACTGCCCTGGAAGTGAAAGAGCCTTGCTACGGTAGATTTATGCAAAGCATTTTTAAAATGCTTATTCCTTAGTTGGGCTAAGAATAAAACCAGTGCAGAGTCAGAGATAAATCTGTTTCTCTAAAATCATAATTGTCAGGGGAGAGGAGAAGGACCTCAGGGTGCTGGATGCAGACAGACATAGATGCAGACAGGACCCTCTTTTTCTGGTGGGATGGGTTCAGCTTGGTGCTCAGCAGAAACAAGCCCATGAGAATCTGGATTTCTTAGCGCAGAGTAACATGATTAAGTTGGTACTGGGTCAGATTCAGCTGAATTTGAGGGAGGTGGGTATCAAGGATCTGGAAATGTGCTCGTACCAGTTTGTTTTTCACATTACTTATGGTTTGCAAACTGGAGAACCAGATCTGTTCTCCAGTAAAATGAAGATTTCAAGGTCTGAATGTGCTATTTAAAAAATGATCTTGGTTCTTCTGTCTCATGGAAAAAACCCACTGTGAGTCCTTGGTGTCTGCTGTACCACATGTCTAATCTGGTGTGGTCATCCAAGCATCTCGCTTCACCTTACAAATGTTTCACATTCTCCAAACTTTATTTTTGTGTTGACAATCACATGAATGTGGGCAAATATTAATTGAGGTTGCCACATCTAGATACACGTGGTTATCATGGCTACTTCAGTGCTCTCAACCTGAATGGTGCAGCTTTGGCGTGCTGAAAAAAGAAACTTTTTTTATAGCAGATCAGACTTACATCTCATCATTTTCCCTGTAACATCCAAAGAATTGAACTTTTGCAAAAACTGTACTGGGTAATAAAGCTAAAAATACCACTTAAGTTCAGCTCAGTTAGCATCTTGTGCCAGAGTGCTGGGATATAGATTCATTTATTAAAAAAAAAAAAAAAATTGTCTATCTGGGGATGCAGGATGGAGGATCTGCAGAAATTTTCAACTTGGTGTAATTAATTATTGACAAGAATCAAACTGGGAGGTGTTGGGGTGGTGTTAGTCCGTTTTGCAAAGCCAGTTACTATTTCTCTGCATCTTTAAGCACTGCACTTAAAAATCTATCACATGAGGGCTTTGCTTTTTCATCTTTGTGGTGTGAGGATCTGCTCTACAATCTACAGTGCCTGCTGTGCTGTAAATGGAGCCCTTTGGGTGCTTGGTTGCTCACCTGAGGGTTCCTCAGGTGCTCGAGGGCCAAGAGCCTGGGGCTTCTGGAGCAGGTTGGTTCCGTCATTAGCGTCCACCCCAAAAAATAGCTCTGGCAAAGCCTGGACAAGGGAAGGTGGTGAAAGCAGCCATCTCTGCAGCTGAGTCCGCTTGGCAGGTTCATGCCGGGCGCATCTGTAAGCACTTTGGCTTCGTTCCTGGGCTGGGATTGATGGTTTTGAGCAGAGGCAGCTGGCTCTCAGTGTGAGGGGCTGGGGAGGAGGGAGCGACCAAAGGCAAACAAATAACATCTGCAATGCGGGCATGGGGGGTAAACAGAGGGAAGCACAGGGGTTTGCTGGATCTGGAAAGAAGACCCTGACCTTGGTTCCCTGCCTGATACCCCCCCGGCACGCAGTGGTGGTGGGCATCAGGCAGTCTTCCCCTTGTAGCAAGTGTCGGTGACGGGGGACCCTTCCAATCCCCCGTTGCTTTGGGTGTTCAGAGGAAGCAGCCTGGCCGCTGCTGGTTGCAGGGGCTGATGCTCTTGCAGGGTCGCTCCTCTCCTTAAAAAAAGAAATTTGAGTCTGGTGCAAGGGGAACGTGGCAGACAGACGGTGCTGGAGATGGAGCCCTCTGAGTGTTCCCAGATGGACATCCCTGCTCTGCCATTGCTGTGCCTCGCGCTGATCCAGAGCACTGCCTGCAGCCGGAGAGCATCGGGCAGCTCGGCTGCGGTTCCTCTGAGCCCATCTGCCTGGTGGGTGGCCACTGTTGCCCTGCTCTCCTGGAAACAGCAGGGATTCACTTTGTGCTGGTTTTGGGGGGGGATGTCCCCCAGTTTGGCTTTGCCTTCACCTTGGGCAGATCTCTCGAGCCTTTGCAGGCTGTTTTTGCGCATGATATTTGAGGCTTGACCCCATGGATGCTTTAAATCCTGCAGAAAACATTAGGGCTTGCTTAGATGGTCTTTCTACAGCTTGGCAGGTTTTCTGTCTCTCCTGGCTGCAGTTTCGCTGTAGTCACCACTGTGGTGGTTGGTTGTGGTCCAGTGAGAAGGGAACAAGTGGCGAAGCATTTCCGGGTGGGCAGTGTTTTAAGTGCGAAGCAGGTGTTGGTGGGGAAAAAACTGTTGAGTGGTAGTTTGCTAGAAGGACTGGGGTGCTGAGATGGTCCCACATTTTGGGGCTCACTGAGCAAGAAGCTCGTTGAATGTCAGGCTTAGGCATCTGGATGTCTCCACAGCTGAGCCTGGTGGGTCAGGCAGAACCAGTTCCTGAAGTGTCACACCGCCATGGGCTCTCCTCCCTCGGGGTGGTGTGCCTCCTGCTTCCCACCTTGGACAGCCCAGTTCTGCAGGAGATGCTGGGAATTGCAAAATGCCCTTCTCCAAGTCCATCAGCTTTGAGAGTCATCATCACCCCTTGGTGGATGAGTAGACGTGAACTCCCCGTGGAGCAGTTCTGTCATAGAAGAAGGAAGGAAAACTTGAACCACTCTGAATCTGCTGCTATAGGGAAAGTTGGCTCTGTGTCTCTTTGCAGGGGTGTGCTGCTTTCCTTGATGGTTTTTTTGGTAGCGGGCTTTTTCTTGGAAGGATCCACAGACTTCCCCTTAGCTTGTTCGCTTGGTTGTGCCAACTGGACTGCAAGAGCGAAGAGAAGTATTTCAGGATCTGCTGTCATGGTACAAGTCGTACCATGAATACTTGCAGAGGAATGTCCTGGCAAGGTGACAAGGATTAGGTTTTTTTTTTTCTTTTCTATATATATATATTTTGGTCTGCAAAAGAAGTGAGAAGAATTGAGTTGAGTGTTAAATGGCAAGTGCCAGTGGGGTGAGGAGCTCTGAAAAACCAAGGAACGGAGTTTTTATTACTTTCTCATAGGCGTTACAATTTTAGAGCAAGATTCCGTATTAACGCAGGAATGCTGGGGTGGATAATGGCTTCTCTGGCAGAAAACATGGCTGTAAGTAAGTGGTATGCACGTTAACACAGTATATTCCGCCTTTGTCCGGAAGAAGATGAGTCACTATTTTCACAGGAGATGTATTTTCCCCGTTCATGAGACCATGGTCCTTCTTTGGAGCCGTTCGGCTTAGCCGTCCCGAGGAGTTTGAAGAGTCGGCCCGGTGCTGATGTGAAGCGTGGCGTTTGGGGTGCGTTAAGCGGCTGCTGCGTTTCTGCAGCTGTCCCAGATAGCTGCGTGCAGCGTGGCATGGGAGCAGCCCGGTCCCTGCGGTCAGTCCTGCTGCCCGGGGAGCCCCCGGAGCCGGGGGGGAGCTGGGGCAATGTGCGTAGCTGCTGGGAATCATGTGGGAGAATAACAGCTGGAAAGGGCAGACGCTGGTGCCAAGCCCTGTCCCACAGGTACCCTCTGCTCCGGTGTGAGCTGCAGGTGCCTCCATGGGTGGATGTGGAAGTTTACTGAGGCTCCACAGAGGAGATGTGGAGACGCTGAGCTTCCTGGAATGGGCCAGTGTGCCCTGGCAGGGAGGTGTGAGGGGAAACCTGGGCTCCTGAAGCAACTTTCCCCTGCATATTTTTAACCAGATTTATTTGGGGGAGGAAAGGTGATCTTGCAATATATGCATCCTGCCTGGTCAAACATGGGATGTCCCTGCAGTCATTAATCCAGGGCTCCAGCCACCCAAGACTGCCAAAGAGGGGCTTTCCAGTGGGGCTCCAGGTTTTGGGTGCTTGGAGGAAGGAATGAGGAGCAGGTGGGGGAGCTTGCAGAGAGACAGCGATGTTTCTTCTCCTCCTCTTGAGTGAGCCGGTGCCGTTGTGTGGCACAGTGTTAAAGCTTCTGCCGGTCCTGTCCCCATGAATAATTCAGGCTCTGTGTATGGGGCTCTTCAATGTGCAAGTTTTAAATACAGCATCTGCTCTTATCTAAATGGCAGTTGGCTTGGAAGAAGTTGGTGGAGGGGTTGCGTGGGGCGGCTGAGGCGCCGCTGCCTGCCCCTGTGTGTGGATGTGCAGCCGGAGCATCACGGCTGCTCAGTCAGATCTCCTGGGGACCTGGGAGTCCTTGAGCTGGGCATCCTGCTGTCCCACACCTTTGGCTTGTGAAGGTTCAGTCCCGCTGCTGGCAGACGTTGCTGAGGGTGTGGAGCTCCGCATTCCCCACACAGGCTGCTCTTCCCGTGGGCTCTGCTGTTCAGCTGTGATGGTTTTTCTCCCTCTCCACCTATATGACAGAGGGAATGCATCAGCCAGTCCTGTACGTGATTTTCTAGCTGTCTGGTGGCAGATTTGCTCCTACAAACCCTCTGGTTTCTTTCTTCAACAGGTCTGAATTCGCTCAGTCTCCTGCTCTGGGTATCGTTAGCCACAAAGGGGTTGCTGAAATCCTTGACAAATCTTAGTGTTGGCTATAAATAATTCGCTTCGACACTAGTGGTTTTCAATATTACTCGCTCTCAAAAGCATTTTATTGTCCATCTGTACCTGTGGGGGCTGGAGACTTTTTTTTTTTACTTGTTTTTGGAGACAATTTCCCACCAGACCGTCTCAGCCAGAGGAAATAAACAGCTACAGCGAGGCTATCATTTACCTTGGTTCTGGTTCCAGGAGACAGCGAGAGCCAATTTTCCAGCCCGGCTATGTTGTTTGGCCCCATGATGTAGAGAACAATATTTGTGGATGGGAGCAAAATTTAAAATGCCCTTGCTCGGAAGTTGGTGGGAGCTGGCTTGGAGTTGCTGCTGGTGTTTTGAGCCTGTGATGCAGAAGACGTGTCTCCATGAAGCCAAGCTTCGCTGGATATCACAGAAGAGTAGTTGTTCCTCCTTCTGTCACTTTCTGCTGCTCAGCTGGTGGAGAAACATGACGTTTTGAAGAGCAAGGGAGGGTTGTGCTGCTCTGGAAGGCAGGCAGTGTGCTCCTGAGGTGGAGGTTGGGTTGGTCCTCTTTGACCTCCAGAAAAGTTTGTACTTGTCCGTTGATTTGGCTTCAGCAAAGTAAGGAAGATAAAGGTAAGGTCCATATGGATCTTGTTAGGGCTGCTCTTACAAACCCCAGCAGCAGCTCAGGATGTCTCATTGTTCCTCACTCCTAGGAGAGAGATGCTCTCTGCTTCCTCTATACCCAGCTAACAGTCAACCCTGTTTTTCAGCCCATCTTGCGCTCAGCTGGTTCTGGTGTAGCTGTAACATAGCAGAAGATGTTTTACTGGGTCCCAGTGATCCACACACGCTGGAGCTGTAGGATTTCAGCTGCTCCTACCTTCCTGACGCCCTGCGTGAGTTCCCTGAGGAAACAGCCCCGGCGAATGAGTAACACGGCTCTGCAGCTGGTAGGGTGCGATAGGTTTGTCAGATCAGTAGTAAACCCAAGGTCTAATCTTGGGGTTATCTTGGTTTTTCTGGACTCGGACCTGCCCAAAGCAGAGCTGCATGTGGCTGGCTGGACGTCGGGGTGAACCCTGGGCGCCCAGCCCCGGTGCGTCAGCGGATCTCACACCGCTCCGCTGCTTTTAAACAGTTCAGTGTTTGTGGTGAGGGAGTCTGGGTGAGACCTGCCCCGCTTCATAATTAACGCTGCAATTGGGTTTATTTCGTTTAATCATGCATAACTTGCCTGCAATTAAAAACACTGTTTGCCTTCAGCAAAGTAGGAATCTCTGGAATAAACCCGCCGGGATGCAAACTATTTGGAAAATGCAGCGAAACCCCAAACCTGGTGTAAGGGGGAGGTTTTTTAGGCAGAGCTGTTCCTGTGCTGACAGCAGCGTCATTGCTGTGTAAAACTCCGTTGTCAAGAGCTCGCTGCTGGTGTGGGTGTAGGGAGGGAAAGGTGTGAAGGCGTCAAGCAGGAGCAGCCAGGACAGGCTGAGCAGGTTTTGTTGGGCAGGGCCATCTCAGCAGGGGCTGGAAATTCCAGTGGATAAAGCTAACAGCGGTTCCAATGGATGTGGAAATGGAAATAAAATAGCACCCTGTAACACTGCAGCTGCTTTCCCCAGCACGGCCCCTGCCTTGCTACGAGCAACTACCTTTGTAGAGCTGAGTGTTGCTCTTATCTTAAAAGTACATGGGTTTTTCTGAGCGTAGCAGTTGTGTCTGTGCAGGGGGGTCCCGACAACTGCAGGGGTCTCAGAGCCGTCCTGTGTCAATGAGCAGCTTATTGGTAATACAGCCTGCAAAAAGGAAAAAAAAAAAAGGGAAGAAATGAAAATAAATACATCTGATTCTTAATTGCCTCGGCACAGCAGAGCCTTGGGTGTTGAATATTTTAACACCTGCCCAGCTCAACAGTTGCGTATTGTGGCTGGGTTTTACGGCAGAGCCGGCGTGCAGCTGCGAGCAGGGCTCGCACGAGGGGCTGGGACAAGCCAGCGGGAAACTTGAGAGGTACCAGGAGATGTTTCTGGGCTTGCTGAGGAAAGTTGAGGATCATTCGGTGTGGAAGCGTTTGCAGGTGAAGCAAGCTGTGCTCTGCTGCCAGATCTAAGAGCTGTTCTGCGCCGAAATGCTTCCTGTGCGTTCTGTTTCTTTCTCACGGGTGGGAGATTGGGGTGGCAGAGGCAGTGCCGGAGCATCCCCGCTCTCCTGTCCCCGTTTTGCTGGGATGGAGGAGGACGACGAGCCAGATTGTTTGTGTGTCAGCGCCAGAGCTGCTGCCCGAAGCCCAGCACCGGCCACCTGTGCCAAACCCGCAGCAGCAGAGCTTGGCTTTGTGCCTGCTGTTGATGTTTAAATTTAAAAAAAAAAAAAAAAAAAAAAGCCGTATCTCGCTCCCTGGAGCGGGGTTGAGTTTGCTGCGCTGCTGCGGACGAGGGCAGAGGGCTTTGCTGGGGTGCTGCCCCTGAGAAGGTGCCTTTCACCCGGTTCCTTCTCTCTCTGGATGCGGCCCAGAGCCGCTACGGCTGCTGGAAAGACTGCCACTGGCTTCGGAGGGCTCTGGGTCCTTCCCTTTTTATCATCCTCTCCAAGATATTTAATTAGCTAGGTATAAATTAACATCAGCAATTGCAATTTGTGGGTGTTGGCCAAACGATGCCCAAGACCCCCTGTCTTACGCTTGCTCTTGCCAAAATGCATCCTTCCTTCCCTCCCTCCCCTTCAAACAGCTTCAGAGGCCGTGTAGTTTGGAGTTGGGTAACTGGGACACTTCACCACACGGCTCTGGAGAACTTGAGCCATCTTGTTTAAGGGAGAAAGGGAAAAAAAAAAAAAAGCTATGATTTTTCCAAGCTTTGGCTCTCCTGTGCTTCATTTTATTTTTATTTTTTTAGGAGACACTTCTGCCTAAAGTGTTAAAAACACACCCTTGGAGCTGCTGCGGCAAAGCTGATCCTTGGGCATAATAAAAAGTTTAATGTATTTTTGTAGGATCCCTTTACAATTCCCACAAGAGAATCCTGCTAGGAAAAATAGAGCTACAAAAAAAGTTCTAAATTTGTTTAAAAAAAAAAAAAGCAAAACCAAACCCAATTTCCAGGTATCACCAACTGCATGATGTTTAACAGGTGAAGGGGATTTGAGCCCGATGTGACTCGTGGTGCAGTTGCTATCGCTGGGTGGTGTGCCTTTGCAGCGTGCCAGGTCTGTGTCAGGCATGCAGCTACATGTGGCCAGTTTCTTTCCTTCCCCATCCTGAAAAAAATAAATCCCTACTCTCTAGCCATGGAGGAGTATGCATTCCCCAGTGTATAATCTTTGGTATTCCTATAGAAGATGCTAAATATAAGCAGTGGTGCAGGTACCTTTGGCTCAAATAAGGCAAACGAGGCAGAAGGGAGCCCTGTCTGGTCTTGGGGGCCCTGGGGGGGGGATTTATGGGCCAGACTGGAGAATTTTTGGAGTTTTGGCAGCGATGATGCTGCGCCCCGCTCCCTGCTCCCCTGAGTGATGCTGTGTTCTGCCTGCGTACAGCGAGTGCTCTGGGAGATGCACCGTGCCCAGCGACGGAGCTGTGGAGCCACGCATCCTGGGTCTGTAGAGACCTGAGATGCTTCAGTCCAGGGCCAGCTGTCCACCCTTGGTGCGTCCTCCTGGGAAACGGGCAGAAGCCAAGCCCTCTGTCCTCCTCGTGTGGCTTGTGGTCGTAGAGCAAGGGAGAGCAGGGACGGTTTGTGTTCTAAAGGCTCCTTTCTCTTCGCCCCCAGATCTCAGGAGCTGCACCTGAGGACCGAGGCGCATTCCTATCTCTCTGACCTGACCAAGCCGTCGGACTTGGAGTTCATTGAAACCAAGAGACCGCGCCTGGATCTGCTGCAGGACCCGCTGATGCGGCACTCGCCTCTCCTGAACCAGAGCCAGCAAGGAGGGACAGAGGATCTCTCAAAGGTAAGAGGACAACGACCAAGGATGCTACTGAGATGTGGGGGTCTGTGTTTTGGGATCCCCTTGGCTTGTGCAGACCTTCTCGAGCCAGTACTGAAATCAGTGTAGGTGGTGGTTCCTGCTGCATCAAACAGTGCTTGGTGGTGTTGGATAATATTCGTTGAGATGAGGTGACCTCTTTGGAGAAACAGAAGCCTGTCAGCTTTCCACATAACTGTTATAGTCATGGGCTGTGTTTACTGGGCTGTTAGATGCACCAGAACAATTTGGAAGCTCCTGTAGGCTGCATTAGGGATGGTCACGTCTGGCTTTTCTGGATACTGTGTCCTGATTTGATTTTTACTTGACCTTTCTTGTTTATCACACCTGTTAGTTTAATATTGGTGTTTGAAGGGTTTGAATCGGTTGCCAGTGGTTCTTTAATATAATCTTGCCCAGGAAAGCCTTGCTTGTCCCAGTCTCGTCAACAAATTGTTGACTTGCAGTTGTCCCCTGTGCACACATAATAAATGTTGCAAAGAGAAATCCCTTGCTTGTGTGCCTGTTTGGATGTACTTCTGTGCTCTGGTGGGGTGAATTGTACTTGATTTTACCTTGAGCTTGGACGTGTTCCTGGTTGGCAGGAAGGTCGTGCTGGGTTAGCTTTTGGAAGTGTGTTGCCTTGGAAAAGATGCCTGTGAGGTGCTGTGGCCCTTCTGTATCCCATCCGTGCCGCTTCCTCCAAGATGTGTCTTAATGAGGCGAAGCTGTGACCAGCCAGGAGCTGCTCTTCGTGCCACCGGGATGTGTCGTGGTGGCTCTGAACCGTAGAGCATGCTTGAAGGGTGCTGGGTTGGGTGGCTGATGGGGAAATAAATTGTGGGCCACAAAACAAAACAAAAAAAATCCCTCTCCAAAGACGTGAGGAAACTAGGATGGCTTTTCTGTCTGCACATTGTTTCCATCAGCAGTTCTGTTCTGCTTCTCACCGGAAAACCACATATTGTCTCAGCTATTTGTTTCTAATAGGCAAAGCTGCTCTTGAGGCATTAGTTGGTGAGTTTGGGGGCTGCGTTTGCTGCTTGGTCTGTGACACGTTTCCAAGAATTACATGCATTTTATGGGGCTTAAAACATTTGTTAATGAAAGAGAGAGAGAGAAAGCTGTGAGACACAATTCAGCTAGACAAGATTATGCTTTTAGTGGAGCCATTTGTAATTTCAGAGTCTGGAAGGAAGAAAAAAATGCAGTGTCTCTGACTAGTGAGAACCTAAGTGGAGCTGGGATCAGTTGCTCAAAGCAAGCAGGAGCTGTTTCCAAAATGGGTTTGATGGAGCTCGCTGCAAGACTGGGATGATCTTAGTGTGCTGTTCAAGTGGCTGGGAGTAGAACGTGAGTCTGGAGTGTAGGACCGCCACTCTGAAGGTTTCTCTGCCTTTGCAGCTTGGGAAGTTGGATTAATAGCAGTCTTTTGGCTTTATTTTTGAGCAGGCATTCTCAGACTAGTCTATAAACTGCTTGTGGACATTAAGGTTGTGGTGAAGCTCCTGCCGCTGATCTGTGCATCACCCTGAGCCTCAGAGCAGCTCCTTTAACGTGCTGAGTGTGCTGGTCCAGAGGAAACGTCAAGAGCTGAGATTGGTCCTTGGCCACAAGCTCTGGACGCTTGCATATCTGGGCTATTTACGTGTGTAAAACTACGTCTTGCATCCATGCTTAAGCCAACAACAGTTGAACTTGGCATTGAGCTCTGATAGTATGAATCACCATCTAGAAGAGTTGGTAAAGACCTTCTGGAGAGCTGCTGTGCTGAGGTCTGCGGCTGCCATCAGCTCCTCTGCCTGGCTGATGTGATCTCCTGAAGCAACGCGTCACGATGCGGCCCATCCTGGCGACTAACCCCCGCTCTGCTCCATCCCTGCGGACACAGTCCTGCGCTTCACTTCCAGCAATGCAGGGTTCTTCCTGCTCGCTCAGCACGTCCTCCATTTTCAGCGGTTATTCTGGAAGCGTTCCTCCCTTCCTGCGAGCGCTCTGCAAGGTGGGTGCAGAGCCAGAGGTCTCTGCGCATCTGCGAGCTGTGCATGGACCAGAGCGGTGGCACATGTGTGGCGGCAGGACGTGTGTCCCAGAGCGGTGGCACATGTGTGGTGGCAGGACATGTGTCCCAGAGCGGTGGCACATGCGTGGTGGCAGGATGTGTGTCCCAGTGACCCCGGGCTGGAGAGAGAAATTTGTTGTTTGATTGGTGCTGCTGACTCAGTGCCTGACGAAGCTGCTGGATACTTTATCTCGGGCAGCTTTGCAGGCCAGGTTTGTTCCTTGGGTGAGATGCACCGTGTGAGCCCGGTGTTGCTAAACACGCTGCTGGTTGTTTAGACAGAGTATCCCAGGAGCTGTTTGCTTACCCCTTACCCCATTCCACATCGTTGCAGTCACTGTGTGGGGAGAAGCTCAATTTACTCATACAAGTAACAGCACTAGGACTGCGTTTTGTGGTGGTTTTGCAGATGGAGGTTATTTTTGCATGGTAAAGAGCTTCATAAAACCCTCAATAAAAAGAGTAGTGCTTTGCTTATACTCTCTGGGTGCCAGGCTGACTGTCCCAAGGGACGTAACTAATGCAGCAGCAACGGATGTCGCTTTGAGGCAGTGGGTACCTGCTGGTGTCTGGTTTCAGAGCAGTGGTGGAGCTGAGATGCAGAATCACATCTCTGGTGGTGCAAGTTTAGCACATCCCTGAAAATGTCCCTGAAAACTACTGGTTATGCTCAGTTTATCAACCTTTAGCCTGGGGGAGAGAAGTTAACACCGTTCCTGTGTGTTTCCAAGGCCTTTGTTTTGGGCCATAATCTGTGCTGTGAACGCAGATGAAGTCACTGATGTCCCAAATCCTGGTAACAGGTTCCAGAGTTTTTCCCGTTACCACCACTGGAAGAGAGGTGGGTCTCTTAGGTCTTTTATTCCTTACCTGCCTCTCCCAAGCGTGGGGTGAGCTGGGCCCCTTTACCGCGTTCAGGATCACTGCAGCCGTGCTCCGAGCGCGGCTGGGTTTGTAAGGAGAAGCTCATGTCTTCTATGAGATCATCGCGTTACAGCTGGAGAAAACAGACGCGCTTTTGGGCAGCGTGCCTTTCAAAAGCAGCAGCTTCACAGCTCAGTCTCAGGTGGTGTAGTCAAAGACATTACCTTTCCTCACGAACCTCGCATTGCTCGTATCCTCGAACGCTGGTGTTCCTTTTGGAGCCGGGGAAGAGAAGGTTGTTGTCTTGCCTGCTTTCCCCCGCTTCAGCATCTTTTTCCGTGCCGGAGAGGTTGCTGTGATGTTGCAGGCTGTGTTCCTGCTGCTGGCTGAAGCCAGGAGGGCTGGGGGAGAAATGAGATCTCTCTGTGCCAGCGTGGGCTGATGCAGCCTCTGAGAAGACGCTCCGTTAAGCTGGCTGGGAATAAGCAGGCAAACCTAAGCAGAACTGTTTATTCAATCACTGCAAGCCTGGATGGGAGATCTGCTGGAAGAGCTGCCGTGATGTGGATTTGCCGGGCGTGCTCTTGGCAGAGATGCAGGAGCTGGTTCCCAGGACTCTTGGTGGCTTCTGCTTTCTTTCTGATAGAGAAAGTCACAGACGTTCATCACCTATCAACAGATAGGAGCAAAGCAGCCTGCTCCAGAGCCGGCCAGTAACGATCTGCACCATGCCCTGTCTCTGCGCCTACGTGCGCAGCTGGTGCCGTGTGCGGTCCTGCCCCGTAGGGACGCTGAGCGTGGCGTGTCTGGTCGAGCAGCGCCTGCTCTCCCCTTCCATCTCTTCTTATTCCTGTTCTGCTTCCACTTGTTCTTTTTCCCATTTCTAGGAATGCTTTTCCACCACGTACGTGGTTTGCTGCTCCTTCCTATAGGATGTGAGTCAGTCCTGATCTGCGTTTAGTCCCCTTGCAAGGGCTGGCTGGCTGCACTTAGGCGTAGCCTACGGCTCCGGCAGGAATATGCTTATGGGGAGCCGTGTAGTCCCACGGGAACGGGGCTGGGTGGAGGCTTAGGAAACCGAACCTCGCTGCCATCTGCCCTGGCAGGCTGCTGGTCACCGGGTAAGTCCCTTCCCTTTTCTGTATCTCAGATTTCCCCGTCCGTACAAGGGACAATGCCACTTCCCTCTTTTGTGAGATAATTAACAATGATCGATGGAAAAAGGCTATTAAGAAGCCGTGTGTTGTTAGGACTTGGGCTCCGCTTTACATTGTTGAAGGATTTTAGTTTCTTCCCTCTCTCAATGAGTGTTTTTGTTGTGCTACGGACTAAAACCTGGAATAAGAAAAGGGAAAGGAGGACTGTTGGAAAAGACAGCACCGAGGCCAGGAACTGCGTATGGCAAAGCAGAAATTAGGGCAAAGGGTATTTTGCTTTGGTGCACATTAATGTAGCTTTAAAAGCAATTAATTGAAAAAGGAGGAATTAACACATTTAAAATGCCTTTTTAATGATGCATTGAAGCCAGCTGCGCCCATGCCAAATTTCACACTGGCTGCCCATTCCAGAGCCCAATTGACAATAAACTCCTGGAAAACAGGCCGTGGGATGGAAAGGCTCTTGGCGAGCATGCTAACTCCTGCCCCAGGACAGCCGAAAGGCCTTTCGGGAGCCTTGCTTCGCCCTCGCCGGTGCCTTGGCAGCGCTGGCCCCCGGTAGCGGCTCCGTCCCTTGCCGAATGTGCTGGCGAAGACGAGCCAGAGGCCGGGGACGCCGGCGACAGGGTTTGCCCCAGCACGAGGAGGGATGCTCGAGGGGCAGCACCGCGGCTCTCGGTGCGGACGGCTGGGCTGGTGGGCTGGTGGATCACCAGTTGCGTTTCTGCTCTGTGGCTTTGTTATGGGAACATTGATCTGTTGCTGGGATTAACCTCTCAGAGTTTCCAGTGGGTTGGTCTCGCAGTTATTAATGAAACTGGCTGGAACTTGTGTTGACCTTGGCAGAGGCCCCAGTTGGCTTGGAGGTAACTGGCAAAAGCATAATCTCTAATTGAGTAATCCAGTGCTGGGGGAAGGGAGCGGAGGGGGTGGAAACGCAGCAGTGCTTTGAACTGGGAGAGCTGCAGCGCTCCGACGGGATGCGTAGGAGTGGAGAAAGGCGCTGAGCGTGGCGGCTGCCGAGGGAATTAGCAAGCAAAAGCGAGGCGGCATCTCGGTTCCTGCACCCCGGGCTCCCTCTTGTAGAAACCAGCTCTGAATTCCAGCGCCTCCTCGTGATTTATTGCCGCGGAACAATAGCGCAGAGGGGCTGGAGAGCAAAACCAAGCTGCGAGCGCTGGCCGTCCCCGGGCACGTGTCCTCCTGTAGCCTCTGAGCTTGCGACGTGGATCACGCTGGGCTCTCCCTTTCCCGCTGGAGGTTGTTTTTCACTTGGGAAAAAGAGCTCTGGATGCACTACTGGGGCTTTTGATGAATGTCTGCAAGCAGGGACCCAGCGGCAATGCGGGGCCATCCTCCTTGGCTGCATGTCTGTGCCGCAGGAGAGGAAGCCCTTTCCCACATTTGGTGGGGAGGGGGTGGCTGCTGGGGATCCCTGTGGGATGGCCAGGCAGAGGGATCCTGTGGAGCAGTGGTGGCACCGGTGGAGAGGGGATGCGCCAGTGCTGCCAGCATCCTGCTTGCTCTGGGTTATCCGAAACCCAGGTGAGACGCAGGGCTCTGCGCCGGCGTGTGGCTTGGTGAGAGGTGAAATGCCTCAAATGACTTGCCACGAGAAGACGACAAATTCTCCCCCTGTGGAAGGTGAAGTGCCTCAGATATCTGTCCAAGAGAAGAGAAATCCTCACCCTGAGGACTGTGGGGTGCGAAGCCAACGTGCGCCGAGTGGCCTCCCAGCTGCTGCTTGGAGGAGCAGATTTCTGTGGCAGTGGCTCTGACCTCAGGTGTGAGCGGTGAAATGCAGCAATTTTTGTGGGTACAAACCTACCTACGGCTTTCCTGCTTTTGTCCTCCCCTGCAGAGAACAGTGTTCCTTACAAACTCTCCTCGCAGCCACCTCGACGCGGAGGCAGGCCAGGCTTTCCCCGTGGCCTGGGGCTGGTGGTGCGGTTGGGTGCCCGTCAGGAGCGCGCGACGCGGGGTTGTTGGGTTCAGCGGCTGTAGGAGGATCCTCCTGCGACGCGTTCAGCATCCGCACATCTGCCGTGCGGCTGCTCACGCCGTCGACTGGCGCTTGATAAAAATCTGATTGCAAAAATGATTTGATGGGGTAGAGGAGGGAGGAGGGAGGGGACTTTACGTTAGGGCAGCGATGATTCAAAGCTGTTTCTGGGAAGATGAGGGAGATGTTGGCATTCTCTGTCATTCCAAACATATTTAAAAGCTGAAATATTTGCATTTTCATATTGTCACAGTGCAAACACTTCTGTCGGGATTTCTCCTTTCCCCTGCTTTCCTCCCTGCTCCAAAGATCGTTTCCAGATCGCGGGAGGGTGAGCGTGAATGTGTCCAACCCTGCTCACCTGCTCGTGAACACACAGCTTCGGGAGCGCGGCTCTGCCTTGTGCCGGCGCTCTGGCCCTCGCCCGCTGGGAACCGGCTGTGCCGGGATGGCTGCGAGGGCTTGTCAGCGGCCTGTCCCGTACCTGGAACGGGATGCTCCATCCCATGCACGTACTCACGCTGGTTTCATTTGAAAACCAGACGCTGTTAGGCCTTGTGTAGTCCTCGTGAGATGCTCGACTCCTCCAGCTGGCCCTGGAGCAGGGGGTGAAGGGAAAGGAGCACCATGATTGACAAGACAACTGATTTTATTCCATTTTTCAGCTGAAGTTTCTATGGCTTAAGAACTGAACTATGGCCCAAGAGACTTGGGCACAGCAGGGAAAGCCCTCGTGGGCTGCAGAAATGCTCTGTAGGCAGGATGTAAAAACTGAGCTTGACCTTCCCTGAGCCGCCTGCGGCCCAGCTCTCCCCTCCCCGGCCGCTCCAGCCTGCAGCCGGGGCTGAGCCGGGGCTCAGCGTGGCTGGAAAGCCGACGGGCGAACTGACAGTGCCTCAAGCGCAGGTTGTTGTTTCGCGCGTCTTCGGCTTGTTTGTGGTGATGGACGTCCAAACCCACCTTTTAAATTGCCTTTCAAGCTGCAGCGGTGGAGAAGGGTGGTGTGATAAGGCTGGCTGCTTTTCAGGAGCCGGCTTCATCATTTACATAATTGGGCTTTTCTGTTCCGCTCAGTCAATATTACCAGGCTCGCGCAGTGCGACATCTCACCTCATCTGCTTGAGGGAAAGAAAGTCCCTTGACTTTGTGTGCCTCACCCCGGTAATTGGAAGAAATATTGCCAGGTTTTTTTTTGCTTCCAACAGGGCAGCGTTGAGAGCAGAGTGTGCTACGTGGATTCGTGGAGATTTTTCTTTTCCATCTTTGAAGTGTTTGCACGTCTTGCGTGTACCTATTTTTAATTTAATAGCAAAGATTCTTATCTGCCCTGTTATGTCCTGGAAATACAGGAGAGCAAAGCTAGTTTGTGACTTAACTTTGTCAGTCCTCAGCTGGGATTGGGAAATGGGGTTGGTGTGGCAGGATGTGGCACCGGTCTGTGCGTTTCTCCGAAGCACGGGGATGGTGTGGGGTGAGGAGGGGTGTGCTGGCCACTGCTGCTGTCTGCCTGCAGTCAGTCTGGTTTTGCACATTTGTAGTGGAAAAGAAACCTCCACCTGGAATAGATTTCCAGGGAAGAATTCAGTCCTGGTACCAAGAGTGATGTCCTGGCTATTTTCTTCTCCCTCTGCGGTTTCAGCCTGCTCTGGGTTTTTCTTCTGGGAGGGGATGTAAGCACTGCTGGGCTGGGAGCATTGCTCCAGCTCCCACCGGATCCAGGCATGCACCAAGATGGGGTACGTGATTCTTCCTGCTTCCATGGGATCTGACTGGTTAGCACGGGCGATGAACCAGCAGGAGCTGTTACCCATTCACCGGCACGTACATCATCTCGCAGATGAACGTGGAGTCCCTCCTTGTTTGGCATCCCTGCACACTTCTCCTCGCCAAAACCCTTCCTGGGAGGGCAAGGGGTTTGGTGGGAGCAGCTGGAGTGTCTTTTCCATGAACAGGCACCACTGAGCACATTTTTGGTGCTGTACTTTTCCATCATTATGAAATGCAGCCTGTCCACAGCTCTGACTCACGCAACGAAAGGCAGTGAGTTGTGACACCGATCAGATTAATTTTGCGTGCTGTGTTTTGCGGAGGAGAGTATTTCATGCTCAATCCTTCCTTCCCAGCGCTGAGTGGAAAGCCGTGGAGGAGATGCAGCAGCAATCGATGGTGTTTGCCTGCTGTTGCTGGAGGGGATGGAGTAGGGGAGTGATTTCAGAGATGGATTTGGCAGAGAAGAGTTGCTGCTCTTGGTGCCTGTGGTGATGGAGCTGTAAGAACATATTGAACATGGCAACAGCCCTCGCTAAAGCTCTGTGACTTCACGTCCATGCTTCGTGGAGCCTCATCTCTTAACAATGCCCTCGGCATCGATAACGAGCGAGGAGCTGTCAAGAGCCAAAGGGCCTGGTTATAATTGCTCACTCAAATCATCCTTTCTTTTTGGACCCAAATCTGCTTTTTAAACATAAAAACTCTTTGGCTGCATTTTAGGCAGAGAACGTTCAGAGTGTTTTCTGGCTTGCTCCATCACGAAATGCTCTGCAGCTTCACACTGCGTGGGGGGGCCGCGGGCCGATGGACACTGGTGCGCATCAGGAATGCTGGCCGCGCGCTCGGCGAGCGGAGAGGGGTTGTTTTAGGACAAGCTGACAGGCCCTTGGCTTGTTCTGCTGCTCTCGAAAAATGTAATTCTAATTCTTGGCACCTTTCTCCAGGAGGATAAGGAGCAAGAGCATAGCAGAGCCTGCTCCCTCTGCCCTTGCAAATGAGCTTCTACCCAGTGGTCTGCAGCGTTTAGCCTGGCTTCTACTTGCCTTCATCCCACCCCGGGACTGGCCAACCCTTTAATCCCGCATCCTTTTCCTGCGGGATGCAGGGAAGAGCAGAGCACTGTCCTGTGGCGGTGCCACGCAGCAGAGGAGGAGATGGGCAGCAGATGTGGGGTTGCTCTGTGCGTGATGCCTCTGCCACATCCCGAGCAGCGCCCCACTGCACCGTCTCCAGTTTCTGCGCTGTCTTGGCACTTTATCTCCTCCTCCACCTGCACGGTGATGCTTCCTAGACTTGCCTTTGAGCAGCCTGCTCTGATCGCTGCCCTGACCATGGCTGAGCTCGCTGCTCCCTGAGGACCAGCAGTGATCCTTTCTGCCTTCTGATTTCCGTGTTGGACACTGCCGTTCCCGTGGCTGCTTAAGAAGGAACCGTAGCCGAGTGCAAAGCAAGCCATCCCACGTGGTTATGCGACCAAACCAAGCGTAGGCTTTTATTTCAGGCTGTGTTTCAGGTCTGCGTTATTTTATCTTGTGCCAGCCGTGGCAGGTATGACACGGAGCAGATTGCCCCCAGCAGTGATGTGTTTCTGCCTCGGCAGCGGGCAGAGTGGCAGATGTAAACACAGGAACGTCACGCTCTCCAAACACTAAAAGCTCCCAAAGAATAAGCAGGTATGTTATATAAATATATAGTGTGCATTCTGTTAATGGCTTTCAGCATATTTGGAGAGGGATTTGTGAATTCATGCATCCATGGATGTTATTTGTGTATATACTTTTTCACAGGTTTTTAAATTATTGAAAAGCCTACTTTTAAAATACATACACACATGTGTGTATAAATATATATGCTGCCTTATATATTTGTAAGCTGTGTTTTCAAAGGCTGCTTCTAGCTGCGCAGCTCAGTGATCCTGCCTTCAGCAGCAGCAAAGAGAAAGGCTTGCAGTCCCCAGCAAAGCTAAATATTGATTTGAGTCAGTCTGGGTGCACTTGGAGACATCACTAGTGTTCATGAATACAGCATAATCGCTGATCGGAGCGGGGAAATTTCATCATAAAGGCCCCAAAAGGGAGGTTTATTATTGCTTTCTTCCAAATGCCTGAATTTTATTAGCTTCAGTCATTCTTGGCAGGGCAGTGGAATGGGATTTTATAGTTAGCAAAGGAAAAGTAAACACAGTAATCATTTCACAGCCCCGTGCCTGCCAAACCGAGATGGAAATTCCAGCCTTGGTGGGAAGCTGCTGCTTTGCTAACAGATAATAACAAATTCACCCTAGGCTTACTCTTGCCATGGGAGCTGAGGTGTTGGGTTTTTTTTTTTCTGTAACGCCCTGGCCCGGAGAGGCAGGGATGCTTTGTGCTTTGCTGCAGGAGCAGCCTGGGTAGAGGTTTGCAGTTTGAGTGACTTCCACAACCATTTGCAATTAGAAAGAGTGTGTCTGCCCTCAGCCTTCAGGAGCTGCTTTCCCCTCTGCTTCTCAGCATTTAGTCTTTCCTTCTGGATTAAAAAAAAAAAAAAAAAAAAAGGGGGGGGGGGGGGGGGGGAATTATCTCCACATAAATCCAAAACTCTCATAAAAGGTTTGGTTTGCATGTTTTTCTGGGCTTGTCGAGGTGGAGGACTGGACTTGATGGCTCATGTCTGGACCAGCACCTGCCTGCATTCCCTGCTGCTGGGGGACGTTGTTTCCTCCCACGTTCCTACCCCGTCGGCCGCAGGGATGGCGGTAGGGATAACTGGCACTGCTGCTTCTTTTCCAGGGCTCAGGATGCGGCCTCCTGACGGAAAAGCAGGCGGAGCAGCGGAGGAAATAGCTACTCAAACAGGCGGCGAATGTTGAGGCACCCCCTTCCACGTGTCTGCGCAATTATTAGAACAATAAACCATTGAGCGCAGGCGGCGGCTGGCTCTGATTGATGGTGCAGCTGACGGTTGCTTTGCGCTGCCCGCGCTCCCCTGACAGCACGCATCCTGCGCGCAGCGGAGCGCCTTGCTCCATGCGGCACCCACCTCTGCCGTGCAGGGATACCTGCAAGCAGCCGGGAGCCGTGTCCGCTCTTCCCGCCTCTGTCCCGGGGTGTTTGGTGCACATTCTGTGTGTCCAGGAACGTGGTTTGTACGTCTGGAGGGGCGGGTGGAGGTGTTGTGCAGGGTGCGGAGCCAGCACCCGCGTAAAGCGGAGATGTCGGTGTGAAGGGGGAGTTGAACAGGCTTCAGTGGTGCGGCCAGGACAGAGGAGGCTACTCAGAGCTTCGTTAAAGCCAAGCTGATGCAAGGGAATGGCTTTTGTACCCCCTCCAAGCCTGTTCTTTATCCAACATAGAATTTAAAACTTTTATGTTAAAATTTTTTCAAAGGCATCTAAGCAGCTGTGAGCCTTGTTTCACACTTAAACAGGTTTTCTAGTGCGTCCGCCTTGAAATGGAGGTGGGATCAGCTTGGATTCCTGATGAAAAAGTTGCTTGTTTTTCCCGTGTTGTCTCAACCAGTGAAGTTCACGGGTCAGGTTCACCAGTGACCCCTGCCCGCTTCCAGGCTGCGCAGTTCGGAGCTCGTGTGCGCGTTTGAGCCTCACAGGACGCGCGTGCGTGTGTATGGAGATGTTCTGATAGTGATTAAAGTTGAACTTTTGGGATCTTGGTAGGTCTTGGGGATGTGAAGTTGCCCTGAAGACATCAGAGCAATGAAGTGGTGGCATGCAGTTGGCGAGGGGAGCTCAGTGCAGTAGGAGCGGCGATTTTGAGGTTTTTGAGCTGGGACAGTGGGAGGAGGAGCTGCTGGGAGCGAGCAGGAGTTTGGTGCTGGGACCCATCAGCCCGTGTCCCACGTGCTGGGAGTCCCCAGGGGAGTTGTTAGTGATTCTGGCTTGGTGCAGGGGGTCTTGCGCCTAAGAGGAGGTTTAGGTGAATCCCACAAGGCTTCTCAGCCAGCGCTTAAACCGTCTTGGGTCTTGTGTTTCCTTTCCCCATTAGTCAAGCTCCTTCTCAGAAGGCAACTCAACCTCCAGAATTTGGGAGAGATAATTTGGGTGGTGGTTGTACAGGGAGAATGGAGCAGCTTTTAGGTCTGTCTTATTTGCAACACTGATTAAATAGAGCTATCTTCATTTATTCTCTTCCCTCCCCTCTAAATCTGATGACCCTTCAAGCCTTCCCGATATTCCCCCCCCCCGTGTCCCAGTTGGTCCCCGATTCGCTCCCTGCCAAACCCACTCCCAGGGCCGCCCTCGCTGCCCTGAATGGCCCCCCGTTTGGGTTGTCATGGCTGAGGAGTCCCTGCTCGCTCCTCTGCCTCCTCCCGCCTCCCTGGCAGGAGGAGATTTCGTGTTTCTGAGGAGTGACATTTCCATTTCAAAAGCCGTTCGCTCAAGTGCGTCTGGAGTGGGATTTCTCTCCCCCCACTCCTCTCTGAATGGCAGCTTTAGAAGTCTCATTTCCTCTCCTTGATAACAGGAGGCTGAGAAGGGCTTTTGTCTTTTCATTTCCCCTCAATTTTTTATTTTTATATCAGTGAGGTCTGTAGAAGCTGCCGGAGTGGATTTTTCCCTCCTCCGTGTGCCGGAGGATGCACCTGGTGTCGCCCTGTGGATGGGCTGCAGCTTTCTGGGGTGCGGGGCAGGACCCGCTCCCGGCCGGGGTCTGGGGGGCTCCTCCTGCCCTTGGCTTGAGCCAGCACCAGCCTGGCAGCGCCCGTCCCACCGCCCCGCGCGGGAGGAGGTTTGCTGGGCACGTCCAAGCCGCTGGGCGTGGGTGGTGCTGAGCCTGACTCAGGATCTGGCCCTGTGTTTGCGACCTGGGATGCTGGCGTGTCTTTAATCGTGCTGACGTGTTGCCCATCTGCTTTTTGGCTGGTGTAGCTATGCCAGTTGGGGTAATTTTTATATTTTTTTTTTTTTTTTTTTTTAGTGTGATGCTTAGCGGAGGGCAGATGTGAGCGGACGCAGTTGCCTGCCTCCCGCTTCTGCGGGACTGGCGTGTGCTGGCGCAGGCGCTGTGGCACTTGTGCGATGGCAGTCACGCTGGTCACACGAGTGTCGTACTGGTATAAACGTAGGGACTTTTTTTCTGCAGAGAACTTTTTTTACAAAAGGCAGACTCTGTCATGCTTTTAGCATGGCATCTAGGGCTTGAGGGTTTTCTGCCCTGAGGACCAGGTGGGATTTGGCAGGGACTGTTCCAGCATCCTCAAATCAAAGGGAATATGCCTGCTGGGATTAACGTGGGATTAATGCTACGTCCTGGTGTGCTGGAGACTCTCAACATGGTGGTGTTGGGTTGAGAAGGGGTGGTGTTGCAAAAAATCAATACAATGGTGGGAGGCTAAAACTTTTGAAGGCATGGAGGAAGTGCTACGTCCTGCTGGGGTTCGTTGGGGTTGGTGACGGGATGCTTCCCAGGCTGCTGGAGGTTTGGGGATTGTGCACCCCCTGGGGATTTCCCGAAGGAAATTCCCTGGGCAGCAGGCGCAGGGAGAAATGCAAAAACAGGAGAGGGTGAGTTACATGAGGTCACGTCACTGCATCCTACGTTTCCGTGGAAGTCCGTGGCGATTATTCAGAGGTTCCTGTGAAAGCTGCCTGAAGGCGGCCGGTTCCAGGAAAGGCGAGGGTGGTTTGCGCCCCGCTGACTGCTTTGCTGGGAGGAGCGGTGGCTGGCTCTCCCTTGAGTTCCCTGTTAGCTTTAAAATCCAGTTCTGCAAAGCCAGGAGGTGCCCTGGCCAAGCGCCAAATTGGGCAATTAAAAATTTACCTCCCTGCCTTCACGCTTATTGTCATCGGAGGCGTTTTTCACAGTTTGCTCCTTTTCAGGAGACATCAAACAAGCGCGTGCCTCCTGAGCGTTTTGGTGAGCTTGGGGCAAGCTCCCTCCTTTTGGCCTCTAAATCTGAAGGATGTCTTAGTCACTTGAGCTGTGGTTTTGAACATCCTGACGTGCTCTTTAGCCCATGGGTTACATGCCTGGTGCTTTTTTTCATGCCGATCTTTACCTCTCCAGTGCTGCAATTCTGTGGTTGATTTCCATCACCGTAAGTCAGCGCTGTTCCCCGGAGAAGATTTGGAGCTGAGGTGGTTTGTTACGGGGATGATGATGTTCTTGGCAGTGCGACGTTGGCACAGGTGAAGTGATGCTCTGTGTGGCTGCTGGGTGCCCAAATTATTAAAAGAACATTAAAGTTACAAATGGAGGATTGAAAGAGCTTGCTGCTCTACAAGCTGCCCTTGCAACCTCATTTACTGAAGATAAAGCTGATTGTTTTTATTATTATTATTTTTTAGTAGATCTATGACTTTACGAGAAGACCTATGAAATCCCTTTCCCCTGCAATCCAGCTTATTTGTCCTCCCCTTGATTTGGTGAGAACATCACAATGCCACCCGTTCAGCGCCCAGGACGAGCTCCACCTCACGCCGAGCGGGTTGCTGACTGCTTTGCTTCATCTGTTTTTCGTGGTGGGTGCTTTCAGGCTCTCCTCACCATCCAAACCACAATGCCTGCAGTGCTCCATGGCTCCTTTAGTGCTCCACACGTGCCAGTAAGGTCCATCCAGCTCCATCCATCCCTTCACAGGGATGTGGGCAGGGTGCAGTACCTGACCCAGAGCTCCCCAGGACCCCACTCCGCTCACTTGCTTTGGTTCGTAGTCGTTCCCCTAGGCAAGCACCAAAATGAGATTTCTTAATTATTTTTTTTCTCCCCCTTGAACACTTTTTTAGAGTTAACAAAAGGCAAATCGCTGGCACAGAGCCGTCTTGCCAGATGTATCGACTGCGCCAAAGATGCTCAAAGAAAAGGTTCCCAGAACCTTTCAGAATGTTTCGGAAAGGCTTATTTTCCTGTAAACTTGTTCTTGGAAGCCGCAGAGTTGTTTTGGCTGAAATTTACTATGAGTAAAAAAAAAAAAAAAAGAAGAAAAAAAGCCTAAAAATGCCTGAAGCAAATATTCAGCCTGGAAAATTTCAGTCCAGACAGTTAATGTTTTAACAAACGTGGGATCAGCTGAAAATCCAGTGATGTGGAGTAGGCGACGTTGGGTGATTCTTAATGAGAGCTGGAGCGATTAGCTCCTTTTAGTAAAGAGTGGATGGGCAGGTGAGAATCCACGCGTTCGATGCAATTATTATCCACTAATGGGGAAAGGCGAGAAGGTAATGAAGGGCACAGCATCCATTTGTCAGGGTGATGCCTTGGGCTTTGGTGGGAGTTTGCCTGGGTAAGTTTTTTCCAGATCTGACCCGTTCTTTTAGGCTGCCGGGGAGTCTGTAAGGCCTGTTTGCTGCCGCTTCCGTGATATCCCGTGATCCTGAGGTCCAGAGGCAGCGTCTGGTGAGGATAGCACTGTGTGACGGCTTTTTTTTTATTGAGCACAAGCAGGTTTTGCAAGACCAGAGAGCAGGGTTTGGCTAGTGTGTTTAGCTGGCGAGGTTTTACCACCCTCGTAAATCTGCTGGGGGGTGGGGAGGGAGGGTCAGCATTTGGTACTGGTTTTGCAATTAAATTGCTTCAAGCTGTTGAAACATTGGGGAAGTTTTTTGACCTACTTTCGTGCAAGCTTAGAAATTGTTGGGATGTTTTCAGCACTGGCTGCGTGGAATTCAGCTGGATTACAGGGGAAAGGAATTTCGTAGGCCTTCTCATAAAGTCATAGATTTATTTTAAAAACAAATAAATCAGCTTCGTCTTCAAACAGTTCCTTGGTCTCCAGCTTTGTGAATTTCCATGAGAGCAGGTACTGGGCTGCATCCAGTGAAAGGGATCCCAGTTTTGTTCGTGTCCCCAGCCTGCCTGTGCCCATGGAGCGTGGGGATGGAGGAAGGAGGTGGGCGATGCCTTGGTCCCACGCGTGGCATCCCTTGGTCACCTTCACGCAGGAACACCCGTGTGCTCGTGGCTGGTGAACAGCCCCATCGCTCTCCCCGGAATCACGCTGTGTATGCCGACGCGCACATCTACATCCCGCTTCGGCAGCCCAGCCCAGAGCCCAGCAGTGTTTAAGAACTGAAACCCCGTCGAAGGGCTGGGCTGCTGAAAGAGCCATTGGAACAGCAGATGGCCATGAACAAAGGGATTGCAGTAACTCGATGTACTTTTCACCGTTCAGACTCTCTGATTTCATACTCGCGTGTCTCCCTGGGGAATGGAGACGTTAGTTTTCAGCCCCTTTGACTCTTCCCTCCTGTCAGTGCTGTCATCTCGGGCCTGCTAATACACCAGAATGCACTGGACACTTGTCCAGTTAAAAAAAAAAAAAAAAATCCTTTGGTCTGCATTTGGCCCATTTAAGAGTTTTATATGCATGTTTTTGCCCTAAAACCTGATGGATGGGGGTGTGGGGTGTTGGCTCTCCTGCTCGGTTTTCATCCCGGGGTGGGTTGGAAAGCCTCGGGGCTCTGTGTCTGCTGGGATGTGCGATGCTGCTCAGCCGTGGGCTCCTGGACGAGGAGGACAAGCGGCTGTCTCCGCCGTGTTGCGTGGCCTCACACAGACGGGGTGCTGTTTCCTGAGGGTGGGAAGCAGCTGAGCAAAATTACCCTTCCCAAAGACTGGGCTGCATCCAGCCATAGGCACTGGGCTGATCCGTGGCATGGACACCCTTCTCCATCCCACCGACTCCTGCGGGCTCCCTGGGAGCTTTGTGAGGTGGGTCAGTGGTCCAAGATCAGGAGGAGGCCATGGTCTGGTGCAGATCCCAGCGTGTTCTGGGAGCAGACTTAGGATCCCCACCATCTTTCTTTCTTGTGGACCCAGTTGCTGATGTATCTGAAGGCGGGATGTCGGATTTACCCAGAGGCTTACTTGCTCTTCAGGTCATCGACGGGCAGCTGGCTTATCCTTTTCCTTTCCCCTCTTTCTCCCATGCTTTTAAACCACCGCCTAATAGCGTGGAGCAGGCTGCTCTGTTGACGTTCTCGGTGTCGGGAATAAAAGCAGCCCACCCCAAAAGCCTGCCCTTGCTCTTTGATAGACTCCTCAGCGGTAATTGTTTTCAGTGCCAGCCTCTCTTGCTGCAGGAAGGTTTGTGCAGCCTCTGCCCCCGGCTCGCCCACCCCTGTTACCGCACAAATCACATCATAACAAGGCCAGGGATAAACAGGAGCTACAGCAGCTCTTTGCCGTGTGTAAAAACAAATCACATGGAAACGGTGTAATTACTGAGAAAATACCAACTTGAGTAATGCAGTAATTGTTTTCTCCCCTCCAGCAGATTTATTCCAGCTCTCCGGGCTCGTGCTGGTTGCAAAGTCTGTGAGGTCCCGTTAAGAAGAAGAATTTCACCTTTCACACTGCACTTGTCCAGACCCGGGTACCACCCGGTCTGAAGCTGTGAGCAGCTTCTTGAGAACGCTAGGAAACAGAGCACAGTTAAAACATCTATGTCCATTTGAGCCCACCCCAGGCTCTGGGGGGACTCTGGTCTGTGCAAACCTCTTTTCAGCCCGTGTTTGTGATTTAGAAGAGTGGTTGCTTCGTTCCTTGCGTAAATGCGGGAGCTCTGCTTTTTGGACTTCACCATTGCACAGGCAAGATTTTTGTTTTGGTTTTTTTTTTTTTTTCCTCCCCCCTTCAGTTTTGGTTTTTCCTTGTCACTTCCTTTATTTAAAGAGGTGCTTGTGAAATGACAGTGACCAGTTATTTGAGGTCCAGGGATATCGCCTCTCTCTGTTGCTATAATCATCTCCCAGTACCAGATGATGATGGTTTTTGTGCTGTAACTTCCAGCTGTTTCCCTTACTCAGCTTTGCTGCTCTTTTGCTTTGGATTCTGCAAGGTAAAAAGATTAAAATGTGTCGGAAACGAGGTTTCCAAAGGGTTTTGTGCCAAGTGGGAGTTTAAAGATGCCCTGCCTTGCACATTGGCAGATGTGAGAGTATCTTTTGTTCCACATGCATGGCAGTTACACATGAGAGAAGTCTTTCTCTCCAGCGTTTTTGGCAGGTAGCTTGCTTTCCTTTAGAACCTCCCCACCTACAAGCTGCTGCCACTTCTCCTTTCTATGACTCAATCTGAACAAGAGTTTATGAGGACCTGATTTATCTTTTGCGTCTTGGGGTTGTCCTGCTCCTCTCGGCAAGGGGGGGGGGGGGGGGGGGG